>JAOTRR010000033.1:15494545-15506126 GCA_028570945.1 Gogo arcuatus
AAATTTGGTGCACGAACCAGAACGGAACCCGTTCCCTGTTGGTGGAAAAGGGGTATGTGTGAAGTTTGCATGTTCTCCTCATGCCTACGTGGGTTTCCTCCGGGTGCTCTGGTTTCCTCCCACAGTCCGAAGACATGATGATTAGGTCAACTGGGTACTCTAAATTGCCCAGAGGTGTGAATGTGTGTGTGAGAATGGTTGTTCATCTCTGTTTTAGCCGCGTGATAGGTTGGCGATATGTCCTGGGTGAATCTCTCCTCTCGCCTGAAGTCAGCTGGGATCGGCTCCAGCTCAACCACGACCCTTAATGGATAAGATAATGGATGGATAATAATAATAATAACAATAATAGGTCCCCAGTTTGATTCTGAGCTCGGGTTACTGCTTGCATGGAGTTTAAAAGGTTCTCCTCATCTCTTTGTGGGTTTCATCCGGGTTCTCAGGTTTCTTCCCATCTCCCAAACACATACCAGTGGATTAGTGACTCCTAGATGTGAATGTGTGTATTCTGACCTCACACCCAGTGTTCCTGGGATAGGCTGAATCCACCACGACCCTGACACTGATAAACACTTACTGAAGATGAATGAATGAATTCGTCTTCACTAAAGTTACATAATCACAAACATTTTTTATACTCTACAGTCGCTATCCCAACAACCAACAGTGTAAATTATCACTCGTTATACTGTATTCTGTCCCACAGGCTCCGCCTCCTGATGTCAGACCGCTCTACAGTCACCAGTCGGCCACCATTTTTACGTCTTCCATTTTCTTCTTACAGGTTCTCACAAAGTTCTATTATTATTATAGTATAATATACTACCAAAGTAGTTCTATAAATTGTAATTATTTAGTTATCATAGTTAAATTGATGCCAGTCACATAATTCTTATAAACACCTAATAAATATAAAACATGAACATCAATCAAAATGAAAATTTTATATAAACTAA
This sequence comes from Gogo arcuatus, assembly GCA_028570945.1. Classification (NCBI taxonomy): domain Eukaryota; kingdom Metazoa; phylum Chordata; class Actinopteri; order Siluriformes; family Anchariidae; genus Gogo; species Gogo arcuatus. Next base: position 15,495,502 of record JAOTRR010000033.1, read on the forward strand.
ATTTACAGTTTAACACAGTATAAATAATTTGGGGGGATTTCCATGGATGAAAAGTTCAGGAATAAAATCCCCCAATAGATAAGAATACTACTACTAGTTTAACTTTAATAATATTCTGTTAAATAATATATAAAAATAGTTAACGCTTGTGTGGTATTAAACTTTACAGTGATGGATTCATGTGTAATCACGACATGAAACATGGAGGTTTTTCATGTAGCTTGTTTATTAATACCTGAGCTAGCTAATTTCAAAACAAAAATTTGGCAAATTAAAACAAATTAAATAATCGATGCCTTAAATGCACCTGCTTCAGAAATCTGCTTTTGTTTCTTTTTCAGTGTCATACCTTGATGACACTCTTTACCAGTAACATGTTAAAAAAAGCATTAAACATTTAAAATTTTTGCTTTAGCTACTATGTCTTTTTTCAGACCTCACATAGTGCACTAATAGAGGGACTAAGGAGTGATTTGAGACGCAGCCGGTCTGCTGCGACACTGCCTCTTCAGCTGTGCAAGCAAAGCACTTCAGTGTGTGTGTGTGTGTGTGGACTTTGCTTGTACAGCTGATAAAGACCTGATGTAAACAACCCCCTCTGTGTGTGTTATGTATGCAGTATGTATGCTGTAGACATAACCTTGAGACAAGGACATGCAGTGGTACAGTCCAGAACAGTGCTTCCGCAGTGAAGGAGGCATAGCCCGTGTCTATTAGTCCCAGTGAAGGAGGCATGGCCTCTGTGCCTGTCAAACCCAGTCCCAGTGAAGGAGGCGTGGCCTCTGTGCCTGTCAGTCTCAGTGAAGGAGGCATGGCCTCTGTGTCTGTCAGTCTCATGAAGTGAAGGAGGCGTGGCCTCTGTGCCTGTCAGACTCAGTCTGAGTGAAGGAGGCGTGGCCTCTGTGCCTGTCAGACTCAGTCTGAGTGAAGGAGGCGTGGCCTCTGTGCCTGTCAGACTCAGTGAAGTTAAAGAGGCGTGGCCACTGTGCCTGTCAGATTCATTCTGAGTGAAGGAGGTGTGGCCTCTGTGCCTGTCAGTCTCAGTGAAGTTAAAGAGGCGTGGCCTCTGTGCCTGTCAGTCAATTGTTGTCTATTTTCTTTTAATTATTACTCCATGACTTGGTTGGGTTTATAAACAATTATTTCATTACTGTACCTGTTTGATAACATGTCTGAAGAAGGTAAAACATCATAAGCACACCGGCAGAGAAAAATCTGTAAAGATTACGGCGTATTTCATCTTTATTGGCATCATCTGCATGTTTGCTTGGTTTGCGCTACACAAATGTTGTTCTGTATACACAAAAATGTCCTTCTACGAACAAGATGAAAGGCTATAAACTTCATATAGCAACAGCAGAATAGGTGTGTATTAGATGAACAGAGGAAAGTACATTACGCATTAGAAATCTATGTACAGCACTTATCTTAAAAAAAAAGTGTTTACCCACAGGGACACATGCTGCTCTCTGAGTTCAGATAAAAGAGAGAAACAAGAAATCAAACAATGGTTTAAGTGCCATAAAGAGGATGAGTGTGATATGACATTCTGCATCATTAACACCAGAACCTATAAGTGTTCAGTGTGTGTGTGCGCGCTACTGTGAGTGTGTGATACAATGATGATATAATAACCTGTTAAAAACTGTAGATAAGAGGCAAATCACCAAGCAGAGAGATTTGGTTAAAAAAATACTTTTGGTTATTAAAACAAAACAACAGTCATTTGGTGTTCAGGACACTAAATGGCTACGACGTGTAAAAACTACATAGTTATGATTGTATCGATCAGGTTTATAAAGCTCTGCTTAAACAAAAGAAGAAACATTAAGATTTTAAAAAATACTAAAAAATGTAAGGCAGGGTTTTCATAATCGAGCAGGATAGATAGATAGATAGATAGATAGATAGAAAAACGCAACAATACGTTATTTAAAACGTGAAAAGTTACAACTTCAAAGCTAAAAAAATTAGTATAAAACAAACAATCGACAGAATAAAAATATATATATGAGAAATGGTTACAATATTCTGTACAATATTCTGTAGGAAAAAAGACACATCGAAAAACTAAGACTAATTTTTTTTTTTTACCAAATCAGAGATGGCCGTCAGAATCTGCTCCTTCGCTAATGAAATACTGCACCGCATTAATTATCACTCATGGTTTAATTTGATGACTAATTTTAGATTTTAACTCTTCCTATATTCAAGATTTGACTTAAACATTGCAGATAAATAATGACACCGATTTAAAAAAAAAAAGTGCAACACTGATTTCACACTAACGTCCTCTCGTTCAGATTTGCGAGAGGATCCTACGGTGATTTAAACCAGGCACAACACGATACCCAATCGCAATACGATCATCACTAGCAAGAAACAAATCGCTGACGTCACTCCAGGTTTGGCTTGTGGGTGTTGCCTGTCTAATGTAAAAAATAATAATAATAAATTCAATAACCAATATAAAAGCTGATTAGTCTACTTGTACCACAGTGCTACTGGATTCTGATTGGTCAGAAAAAGGTGTTGAGTAATTTTCTATAACAGTGACTCTGATACTAACAGCCACAAATCACAGGTTTAGATTAAGGTGTTCGTTATATTAATACGTAATATCATTTCTATTGTAACAGCTCGTTCACAGGGACTTGTACGTGGATAAAAAACTTCCACATCGAGTTTTTTACAAGTCTGTAATTTTCTATGTGGCAAAGTTTTCTGTAAGGAAACATTCATTTAACATTTATAGAAGGAGTCATCAGTGTTGGCGTTTTGTAACAGTTTCCCCAAACAGGAAAGTTCTTAAGAACAGAACTTTTTGTGCTTTGCAGTTCCTCGGTAGCATGAGACCCGAGGGAAAAACAGACAGGTGAGGGAAAGACTGTTTATAGCTGCTATAACTTGTTCCATGGAGGTTCAGCAACATTACATGGAACTATAAATTGATTAAAAAAATTTTTTTTAAAGGTATAAGAGGAATAAAACATTTCAGCATGTGCTGTTACAGGAAAATAATCCTCTTTGGAATGGTAAGAGTGACTCTGGAGTGTTTAATTCCTTTACTATTCAGTATTCCCTAGATTGGAAAATATGTAACATGACCTCGCAAAAAAAAATTAATTCACTCCTTTCATTCATAAAAAGTCTTAGGAGTCTAAGGGGACGTTGCCATAGTAACTCCATAGTGTAAATCAAACCAAACAACTTGGTGCATTTGGATATTTTGTGGCATCTAGGGCACTCAATGTGGTGCATTATGGGATTAAAATTAGTGCATTGGACAGCACTACGTCTTCTGAAAAAAAAAAAGAACTATATATAATGAATAGTGTTAGTTTTGTTTAATGAAATAAAGAAAAACTGATCAATACCTGAAGAGTTTAACAGGTTAAATGCATAATAATATTGTAATAACACTCAGTAAATTCCTGAACCGTAGATAGTTTTTTCACTTTTATGCAACAATTTCTCTTAAATGGGAACTGAATGCTGATCTGGGATTGGCCCGGAATTTTCTGGAGTTTACCAAGTGGATTTGTTGCTTACTAGCATGAACGAACGCAATCATGGGAGTTCCTTCTCTGAATACACACGCATTTAAAATTTGGCAATTTCTCCTGAACAGTTAATGAATTTTTGAAAATGTGTGTTTTAACGCATCATCATCAAACACTCATTTCAAACACAAGGCAGTCATGTTCCTACAGTGAATCACATTCTCAAGGCATTCAATGTCATGCAAAATATCACAATAAAGCAACATCTCCATTAGAAACCACAGCGTGGTTAAATCAGAGCCCATGTGACATCAAGACGGCTAGAATCGAGCCAACAGCAGCAGCTAACTGCTGCAAAATCAACAAAATAAAATGAAGATGCTAGCAACAACAGAAGCTCTAAGAATTATTGCTGTAACTGAAACAAAGGAGTTGCATCACTGATGGACAGACTCTCGATGTGCACAGTGTAGTAGAACAAAAAACAACAACAAAAACAATATAACAAGGCAGTTTTAGCTCAAATGTAACCATAACCCATTACATTAAAAAAAACCATTTACAATGGTTAGTAAGTCCATCCATAGCGATATATAAGCTTTGGAAACAGCAATATTTAAAAAGAAAAGAAAAGAAACAGAGTGGTTGCACTTTATTTGAGATCCGATTTCCTTCAAGGTTTTAAAAAAAGCCGAAGCAAAACGGTCACCACGTTGAAACACTAAGTCCAGCTCATTGTCTTTGCTTTTTATGATTGTCCACAAACACCGATAAACAGCTGATTTGCTGATGTAATTCATCAGTAATCCTCCGTTTGCACCATTTTTACACTTATCTCATGCGTCTAAAGGGTTGGGATTATATCGATATAAACTTATAGCCATGTATACAGATTGTCTACGTAGAAATGCATGTGAAATATTTATATTTGATCCCCGTGCAAAAGGTCAGACATGCAAAATGATCTGTTTTTTCACCATAAGGCAGCCGGAAATGAAGAACACCACAGCGTTACAGCGGGTCTGCATATTACACGAAAACCTGGCTAACCTGGAAATGCATTTGACTACGTATGCTTATAATGTTACCATGATCCAATCCAGCTCCAAGACCCATGACGTGACCTAACAAGTGTAAACAGGGTTTTTAAAGATTCTGTCAGTCCCGAGTTGGACTGAGCATCACGAGAATGCTTCATTCTCCGGATCACTGAATAGAAGACAGATTGCATATAAACACCCACAGGCGACTATCTGCATAGTGTATAAAAAAAGACAAAGCAGTGTGTATGCGTGCGTGCATGTGTGTGAGAGAGAGAGACTGTGCCTCTCAAAGACCCAGGCGACAGATTTATGCTGATAAAGCTCCATTTTAGGGAGTGAAATTGCATACAAACACCACACTCAGGTTAAGACACAGCGACAAGCAGTTCCTCGGTGTTATTACGCGTACACACTGCTGCAAGCTTGCTGCTGCTGCGACGCCTGTGCTGGCTGCGAGGGCTGCGGCAGAGGAGCCTGCTCTGGAACGCGAGTGTGTGCATGTGTGTGAGGGTGCGCGTGCGTGTGCAGTGCGCCGTGTGGGCTTGTGGTTACGTCAGACCAGTCTGAATGCGAGTGAGGTGAAGACGAGGAGGACCAGGGATCGGGTGACTCAGGCGATGGCGTCAGGTACGGGTGCTCGCTAGAGGGCGGAGCTCCATGACCCGGGGTCGTGACCTCAGAGCCCTGACCGGGAGTCGTCACCACCTCTGACCCAGCACCGCTGGCGTAGCTGCGGTGTGAGGGAGGAGTTGGGTATTTATCCACAGGGCTCTGCAGTTGCTGGTGGTATGGCGTCACCTGCCTCATCTGAGGCTCCGAAATGTTATGGGCGTGGCCGTGCAGATGTGGGATGCCATGCTGTAGCCCTGCCTCCTGCATGGGATACATCATCTCCTGACTGCAGTGCATGTGGTTAAGACCCTGGGTTTGGGTTTGACTCACCTGCATGGCCCCCTGCTGGTTGGGTTTGAGAAGTGCCTGGTTTCTGGGGGCCATCATCTGGAAGGTGACGATCGATGGAAGCTGCTCTCGGCTCACGGAGACGTTCATGGGCCCGAGGATCCCCGAGCTGTGATGGTGCTGTGACGGGCCTGAGTGTGCCGGTGCCATCTGACGGGCAAGCATGTGGCCGAAAACGTGGGGGGTGGCATAGCCGTGCTTAGTCACACCCACCCAGCCCTGCTGCTGCCCTAGCATGTGGCTGACAGGGGGCAGGAGGGGGTGGGTTGAGGGACTGGTCATCAGCGGAGGTGATTTCGCCATGCTGGCAGCTCCTGCAGCATCAGTCGTGTACGAATGTGGCGATTCTAGCGAATCCACCGGCGACATTGTGACTGAGCTTTCTGAAAGAACGCCTGTGCTGGCTGTTGTTGCTCCTTTGGTGCCGTTAGTGTTAGCAGTCACGGTTGCTATGTTACCACTGGATGCAGCCAATCCTGTCGCTTCTCCTCCGGCTGGTTTCTTCCTCCGCTTTGTCTTCATCTCCTTCAGATCTTTGACTCCGCCCCCAGCGCCATTAGGGCCGCCAAGTTTGGTGGCACCGCCGCCGCCACGCCGGTTCTTCTTATTTTGTTGTCCCGGGCGCATGCCGATGACCCCGTTACTGGTGCAGACCATGGAGGGGTGTCCACCCCCACCGTTTCCTACATGGTTCGATCCAGAATGTGGGCTGTGTACCAGATTGTACTGGTCGAGCAGGCGAACGATGTCGTGATGCATGCGTTCCTGAGCCGTATCACGTGGCAACCGGTCCAGGTGATCGGTGATGTCACGGTTGGAGTAGTGATCCAAGAGGACCTGAGCCGCCTCGAAACTGCCTTCACGTGCCGCAAGGAACAACGGAGTTTCCTCCTGAACAACAATAAAAAAAAAAAACTTAAGAATTGCACAAAGACCTGATTTTTGTATGATTAGTGTTTAAAGCTGAATAGTATGCAGATGCTCACCTTGTTGTCCTGCATGTCTCGATTGGCGCCGTTCTTCAGCAGCACCAATGTGGCCTCCACATTGTTCACGGCAGCAGCCCAGTGCAGAGCAGATTTACCTGTACAGAGAATTACGTCACCTTCAGTTTACAGAAAATCAAATAAAATTATTCATTATTCAGAAGCTATATCCAGTGAGTAGGGCAGTGTGTGTGTGTGTGTGTGTGTGTGTGTCCTACCATGGTCATCCACGGCGTTTACATCGGCATGGCAGTGCACCAGCTCCTCCACCATACCCTCCACGGCCAATCTGGCTGCCAGGATTAAAGGAGTCGTTCCATCGTTCATCCTTGCATCCAGCTCTGTGGCGCGATTACGTATCAGGATCTAAAATAGAGTAATGTATAAAGTAAGTAAACAGATGAAAAAGGGTTCTTAGCTTGTGTTCTTTGTGCCCTTCTCTAACCTGGAAGACTCCCTGTGCGTCGGCGGCGATGGCTGCGTGCAGCGGTGTGCGGCCCATGTTGTCGTGAGCGTTGGGGTCGGCACCGGCGTCCAGCAGCCTCTTGGCAGCGTCGGCGCGGGCGTAGCGGGCAGCCAGGTGAAGCGCTGTCTCGCCCGTGCGCTCTGTCTGTGCGTTGAGCGTAGCACCCTGGGCGATCAGGTCGCTGATGATGTTCGTGCCGGGCTCATCGACTCCGCTCTCCTCCTCTTCATCAGCTAATACACTAACACACTCGGGACTGCTGCCACCCCGCAGAGATGCCAGCATTAGAGGAGTGAAACCATCTGCCATCAAGAGAGAAAAAAGTGACTACAAAAACTATTATTATTAAGAGATTATTAAGATCTGGACAACACAAAAAGGCAACAACTTTGTAACCCTAACCCATCAAGAAATCTATTTTCTATGCATATGCAAATTGCAAACACTCGCAATCCCACACACTCCAGCCCTTTTTCCTTGTGAAGTGGTCACGTGACTCATATTTGCATAACACAAAGTAACTGGCTCCTATATTTTATGATGTAATAGCACTAGCCTGTTGTGTTTAATCCTATATCAGATTTTAAAATGTCGTAAGTCTTATTACTTTTTTAAAACGTTGCTACAGTCATATGTTTCACACTCAAATTATTTCATATTTAATTAATTAATTTATTTAAGTTTACAGTCACACAGGTAATTGACAGAAAATTTTGTATTTTTAATTTAATACCTTTTCTGTTATCATACTAGCATGTTTTTCTGTTTATTACCGCTTTAGTCATCTTTCTTACTACACCTATGTAGTATCTAATAAACTGGCAACAGAGTCTATATACACTACATCACATGTTTGTATTAATTTTTGTTTTACTGTTATATTAAGGTTTTTTTAAATACATTTTTTCCATTATAAGACTTTACTGTTTTTATTTGTTCTGTGGTATTTTCTTTGAAGGTAATAATTCCTCTCAACTCTGGTTTATGTTTTTCAACAGGTAATTACCGGGTCCTTTCACGTTCACATCCAGACAGTCCATGTCGATATCGGCCTGAGGTGGGGTGAGGGTGATATCAGCAGCTTTATGGTGCTGTAGGGTCCACTCACGACGATCCACTCCTGCATCCACTCCCAACAACGGCTTATCTTCCAACTGAGAGAGAAACAGAAAGCAACAGTGATAGAGAGAGAGAGAGAGAGAGAGAGAGAGAGAGAGAAAAATATCTTAAATACTCTATACAGATGCCTGTTATCATCATCTGAGCGTGTGTGAATGCAGACACATGCAAGTATGTGTGTCTCTCACTCTTTGCTTCTTGGGCCGAAGTTCCTCCTCTGGCCAGTGATGACCAGCGCTGCCGTCCATCTGCGCCTTCTGCAGGCTCCTACAGAACAGCAGGAAAAAAGCAATGAAGGGAGAAATGGCATGTTTCAGATTACATGTATGTTGATTTATTATATTATTATTATTTTGCTTGGTTGTAGAAATAGGTGTTAACATGGCCATCTAAACCAACCTTCATGTTATTTTTTTCCACTTTATGCAACATAAGAGTAGAGGCATGTCTTCTTGTGTAAAAAAAAATAAAAAAGGTCAGAAATATTATGCTTTTCTTGCCATGTTGTATTAACTCTGATTTAAAACTCAGGTGAAAAGAGTTGGTCATACTGTGAAACTCATGTCTGACCAATCAGAAAATACAGCAGGCTCCACCCAAATAGTTCCTGATCAGCAGAAAAGCACTCGTAATTATGAGCTGGAACTAAAAAGGTTCCAAGAACTGTGGCCCAGGAACTAAAACTGGCAATGGTTCCTTCAGTGAAAACACATCTAATGTTCCTGAAAAAGTTCATCAGTTCCTGAAAAGGTTGCTTTGTTGGATACTACTGGTGTTAGAATGACATCAAGGAGTTATCAGCTATTCCTGTTGGTTTCTATAACTGATAAAAAAATAAAATCTATAACGATACAAAAACTCCCTGACTGTATCCGTCCCCAACTCACTTCATGCTGAAGTCGTCTTGGCCAACAGGCTCTCGCCGTTTGCTGTCCTTCTTGGCCAGGAAGCCGTCCGGAAGCCAGAGAATGCCGTGCTTGCGTTTACGTTTGGCGACCAAAACGCCCAAAATCACAATAAGCAGGATGATGGCGGCTGCCACAGCAACCAGGTACAGGAGAGGATGGGCAGACTGTTCGGGGGGTGGAATGCCTGGAGAAGTGTATTAATGTAAGAACAATCATTATTTTTATTTATTATAATTAACGTTATATCTAAATACACAATATAAATCACATTATTTAAAAAAGCATTTAAAAAAAAGTAATTCATTATAATGGGGGAAAATGCACTTTTAAAACAGATAAAAATGATGCGAATATTATACAAATAAAAAAAAACCCTCTACATGTACATTTGTCAGCCATTTTATTTATTAGAGGTACTTTAAGGACATACTTATATTCAAATGCCTTTTTATTTATATGTTCTTTATATTGTACAAAACTGCAAAATAAATGCTGCTGTTATACCGTATGATACGGCATGATTAATCCTGCTGTTATACCGTATGATACGGCATGATTAATCCTGCTGTTACACCGTACGATTCTGTATGATTAATGCTGCTGTTATACCACACGACTGTGGCAGTCTTTGAAACAAAATGCTTGTGTTCTCATGACAGTGTTCTGTATTTTTTGAGATCATTAATCACAATAAGACAAACATAATAAAGATAAATGAACGTATGAGAGTAGTAGAGCAATAAAACCAAGACCTAACGTACTGTCCACAGAGAAGACGGGATAATGCAGCTCGGCTTTGAGGGACTCGGCCGCGATGTACGAGGCGGCCAGGTCAGTGTTGGAGAAACATTCACTGGAAGTCTGAGCGCACTGACGGTTATCAATCTCCAGATACACCTTTGACCTGGAAGGAACAGGCAAAACATCCCATTAGATTCATACAGAAACAGTTTTTGGCTAAACTGTTAAAGTTTCAGCAAACGTACCCAATAACCTCCTTCCCCAGCTCCCTCTTGTGGTGTCGTTTCATGGAGGTGCTGGCCTGCATGTCGTCGTATTCGTTGCCGTAATACGGATAGACCATGGGCTCCTGCTGATCGTTGAGCTTGAGGCGCAGGTTGGTGTGAAGCAGCATGCCCAGTGAGCGCAGGAAACCCTTCATATCTCCTAGCAGCTCTGTGGGCTGCAGCAGCACCACGATGACCAGCGTGCCCTCCGCCAGCTGAGGCGGCTTGTCGGTGGAGCAGTCCAAACCGTCCCAGCCGCACGCCTCAGTGTTACAGCCCTCGTTACAGTGGCCGTTCTGGTAGTGGTCGCGGCAGTACCGGTCATACCTGCGGAAGATGGAGGCAAGAACGACAAACAGATAAATCTATATCAGGACCATATTTTGGTTGTGCCTTAAGGACAATTTTAAGAAGATTAAGCCAACAAGAATGCTATTAGCTAAACTAAAATGGTTACAGGAATACTCCAGTTTGTCACGTCTATGTGCGCGAGAAGCGGCTCGAGCGCTTGTGCGCGTCCACGCGCACAGAGCGCTTTGCACACGCTTCAGGGACTAATGGGACACACCTGTTGCCGATTAAAGCGCAATCAGCGCGCCTTTATAAGGACGCTGACAACGCTAGACTGGTGCG
>JAOTRR010000033.1:15699385-15709630 GCA_028570945.1 Gogo arcuatus
ACCTCCTTCATTTAAACTGACAGGTACAAAGGCCACATCTTCACTGACAGGTACAGAGGTAACACCTCCTTCATTGAGATTGATAGGTACAGATGCCACACCTCCTTCATTTAAACTGACAGGTACAAAGGCCACATCTTCACTGACAGGTACATAGGCCACACCTCTTTCATTGAGCTTGACAAGTACAGAGGCCACATCTTCTTCATTGAGATTGACAGGTACAGAGGCTACACCTCCTTCATTGAGATTTACCAGTACATAGGCCACACCTCCTTCATTGAGATTTACCAGTACATAGGCCACACCTCTTTCATTGAGCTTGACAAGTACAGTGGCCACACCTCCTTCATTGAGCTTGACAAGTACAGCGGCCACACCTCCTTCATTGAGATTGACAGGTACAGAGGCCACACCTCCTTCATTGAGATTTACCAGTACATAGGCCACACCTCTTTCACTGAGCTTGACAAGTACAGCGGCCACACCTCCTTCATTGAGATTGACAGGTGCAGAGGCCACACCTCCTTCATTGAGAATTACCAGTACATAGGCCACACCTCTTTCGTTGAGCTTGACAAGTACAGCAGCCACACCTCTTTCATTGAGATTGACAGGTACATAGGCCACACCTCCTTCTTTGAGATTGACAGGTTCAGAAGCTACTCCTCCTTCATTGAGACGGACCAGTACAGAGACCACGCCTCTTTCACTGTGATTGACAAGAACAGTGCCAAAGCAAACTGATTTGATCAATCAAATTGATTTGATTTTTTCTATATAATAAGACAATATTAAAGAGTGAGGCAGATTTTATTTTCAACATCATGAATGTAAACTCTTTATTGTGCCTTTTGAAGTATTGTTGATGTGGGTTTTGCCAATTTGCAAATCCCAGTTAAAGAGGTACTGCACACTTAAGTGTATATTTTGAGCTGTAAACTAAATGATATGACTGTACTGTGATGAAACACATCAATGCTGGTGTTAATGTTGACAAAATTACCATTCTTATAAAAATCAGAATTTTATGGGTTGAAAATGGCTCAAAACGCCATCTACTGGTTTAAATCATCCCAAACCTTGCAAGGCCGATGCTGACGTAGAGTCGACTGTTTGGTACTTCTTTCTGTCATGAAGTATTTATTTTAAAAAAAGAATGTTAATGCCCTCTAATCAGAGATGGGCCTCCAACCTCCCTCAGCCCCAGCCCTTCAGTGGGAGTCTGTGAAACTGCACTAATTTTCAACTATATACTGATCGAGTTTACACTATTTCTTCCTCAGCCCCTCCCTGCCCCATTTCAGCCCTCCCTGTCCCTCCTCAGTGAGCCATTGTAAAATAGTGAGCTAAAGTCGTAGCTAGCCAGTAAGCTACTGCTCCTTAGCCTACTGACACAATATGTTAGATATGTATATTAATAACATTAGAGCTAACACTGATAAGTGCTTATTGGTTGCAAATATATGTGGCTAAGTGCCACATTATCTTGTAAATGTTTTAATTGTGGCAGTGCTATATGTATTGAGTAAGTTTCTGCTGCCTGCCATTTTGTATTGAGATCGCTTGTGTAGGTTAACTCCAACGACGTTAACCCCAAGTGTCTCATTTGCTGTAAATTTGCCTCATTAAATGATGGTGTTGTGTCTCACCGCCACCTGCTGGTAGCTTTGAGTACTGCACTGCAACTTTAATATGGAGGAAAAGGCATTAAGGTATTAAAGGAGAAATCTGATTTGCATATTAATCTTTATAACTAATATGTGATCGTCCAAGATTGACATCCATTAAAAAGAAAACCTTCTTTCATCCATGTGTTGGTCTATTTTCACTTTCACATTAAAGGTTTCCCACAATGCCATTCGATCACTTGCTGATAGTGGTGCAGTGGGACTTGTGCTGCCTTCAAGATTTTTTTTGTTTCTTTGCTTTTTCCACAATCTTTATTTGTCTTCTAAATGTACAAAGAACAACAATGTACACAAACCATTGTAAAATGCAACTTTACAAACAAACATATATGAGGGATTAACAAGGAAAATAGACATGTAATAAACATGACAAAATTAATAAAATAAGAAATAAAGTGTAAATAAATACAGAGGAAAAAATGCTGCGCACAAGTTCGTGAGTACAAGTTCAGAGGTCATGATTACGACATGGTGCATGTTTAAGTGGTTTTGGTAAAAAAAAAAAAAAAAGTAAAAAAAAAAAGGAATAATAATAATAAAAAAGGACATTGTGAGAAAATGTTTTTGGTTATTTATTTATTTATTTATTTATTGTCAGGTTCCTGAATTTTAATTGCAACATTGTGGTGGCGGTCAAGTGCACTCAACTCATCCTCATAATTACAATATTTCCGGCAGGACTTGAACACAACCATAGGTGTTACTCATGGGGGGGACCGGGTGGGGCACATCCCACCCAATATTCAAAACAGTGGTGTCTATCCCACCCAAAATATTCCAGGATTTTGCTTTTAAAAATATGAATAAATTTGTCAGGAGAATTTGGTTCTCATCTACCCTCCTGACCGATGGTAATAAACGTACAATATACGCAGTCATACTATAATGTGAATGGACGGATTTGACGCAGTCACTTAATTCATCTGTCCCTGTCCCCCCATACTTAAAACACAGTGACGCCCGTGAACACAATATTAGTCCTCGCTTCATCTCTACTTAAAGGGGCCAGCTCACCCTTCCCAGAAGCCTCTGCGCTATGTAGCGAGTCGCCATTTTTGATACCATTGATATTCCACTGTGTTCTGTTTGCAAAACAACAAATTTGCAACATTACAGTGACATCCTAGGCCATAGATCATAAATTATAACACCAAATTGGTCAAAGTAATTATATTTTAAATTCTTTCAACTGATCCATTCGGGTTCGTATAGTTATTTCGTTGTAACGGATCAGAACTGGCCTTGGCCATTTAGGCTGAAACTCGACTCCTCATCTTCTTCTGCAACAACGTCTTCCATTTTTATTAGTGAAAGATTTATTGTAAAGGTTCGGTATTCAGCTAGGTGCGTGCTCATGGAGTGAATGCAGTGGCCCGTATGTAAACAAAAACAGATTGGATTCTGGGAAGGGTGAGTTGGCCCTTTAAAGAGAGTGATGCAGCAGCACTTTAGTACTTTAGTCTATCCAGCTCTGTTACTTCCTCTTCTGTGCACTCTTCCAAAGCTTCACCTTTAACTTGGTCCTATTGTCGCTCCTTTGTTCTCTGGGATGGATGGACATGGGTTAGGTAAGAAGGTAAGGGTCAGGTAAGAACACCGACACACACACACGCACACACTTTAGACACTAATTAGTGGCCTCATATTAATCTCCTACTGATTGCAGCTGCCTGACAGATGTACTGCTCCACACGGCTGGTTTTATGGCAGATGAGTTTTATATTCTGTCTGCATGAAGGACTGACTTTAAATCAGTATTGACTTTTACAGGGGATAGAATAGGAAAGAGGTGTGTGTGTGTGTGTGTGTGTGTTAGTCTGCAATATTCATTACCTTCTAAGATGCAGTCTCATCTCTTTCTCGCTCACTGAATTTTAAAGCAGTAACCAGGCCTAGTTTTCAGTCTGATACACACACAACCACTCATTGATTCATCTCCAGTAACCAATTTAACCTATGTATAATCTATACCACTTATCCATCAGGGTTGTGGGGGAAGCTGGAGCTAATCCCAGCTGACTTCAGGCGAGAGGTGTGGTTCACCCTGGGCAGGTCGTCAATCTATCACAGGGCTAACAGAGAGACAAACAACCATCACACTCATACCTAAGGGAAATTTAGAGTACCTAGTTGACCTAATCCACATGTCTTTGGACTGTGGGAGGAAACCGGAGCACCTGGAGGAAACCCACACAGGTACGAGGAGAACATGCAAACTCCACACAGAATAACCCCAGTCAGCCAAGAGGTTCAAACCCAGAACCTTCTTGCTGTGAGGTGACAGTGATAACCACTGCACTACCATGCCGCCCCTGATTTAACCAGGTAAAGACTATTTTTGTGTGTTTTGTTAAATAAAACCAACTAAGTTTATTAGAAATCATTGCAGGCTGTTGCATAAATTATGATGCAGTCATCTTTACTGTTATCATTGTGACTTCTCCAGTCATTTTACATTTGATTAAAAAATAAAAGACCTAAAACTAAAGCTCTGAATACAAAATGGTGAATCCTGTTGAGCTCATGGTGATAAAACAACAGATTGTTTAAGGGAAATAAAGCAGAAACAGGAGTTATGTTAGTTATTTGGGGGAAATTCCTCAGTGTTGTTCCTCGATAACCTGCAGGGGGCAACAAACCCACACGATCCACTTCACTTCCATGTCCATGAACATGTTCACTCATCCAGATCATCTAGAAAAGTTATGAGGAACTGACTGTGGTTTAATCTTTAAGATATCTCACCAGTCTGAGACTTAATCAGTGTAAACATCATCCAAGAAGCCACAGCACATCACAATACATTTTATTTTAAAATGGAGTATCAATGCGGCTGTTCTTGAGATGAATAGGCGTGGTTGGATCACTAATCTAAACAGTGGTGTGGTTGGATCACTAATCTAAACAGTGACATAGTCCCACAATGTTTTTTTTCCCCCATCGCATAGACAAAAACAAGAACGGGCCCAAACCGGAGCCTTGCGGTTCTTCTACCGAAACCGTGACTCAAAATGATTCACTCTGATTCATTTACCAATTTGTTCAGTTGAAGTTTTCCTAAAAGTAAGTGTCTACTCAGTCAAACAGTTTGAGCTAATATTATAATCTTTGTCATTTTGTATTATTTTATAATATACTTTTATGATTTTTCAGACCCAGCTCAACAAAGGCAACAAAGAATTCGACTGCACCTAAATGACTCATTTTAACTGATTCACTGAACAATTCTTGGTCACAATTAAAAGATTCACTGATCCAATCCATTCACTGGATCACTGAACCTGAGAAAAGTGAATCTCTGTCATAACCAAAAGATTCACTGATCTGATTTGCTGAACGGGCAATGAGCAAATCTTTGTCATGACTGAAAGATTCACTGATCCAATCCAGTTCATTCATTGATTGATTCATTGACTTAGAGATGAGCGAATCTCAGTCATAACTGAAAGATTCAAATCCAGTGAATGTATCTCAGTCATGACTGTAAGATTCACCGATCCAAACAATGATTCACTGAATTAGAAATGAGCAAATTTCTGTCATGATCTAAAGATTCACTGATCCAATCCATTCACTGATTCCTGAATTAGAAATGAACGAATCTCTGTCATGATCTCTGTCAAAGATTCATTGATTCGCTGAAGGAGAAATGAATGAAGCTCTGTCATGACCAAAAGATTCACTAATCCAAACACTGATTCGGTGAAAGGGAGATGAACGAATCTCATGATTCACTGTATCAAGGATTCAGTGTGCATGCAATTGCAAATAAGACTCAAATAATTCATGGACTTATGAAACATCTAACGATGAGAAACTGACTGATTCAAACACCAACCCACTGAACTCAAGAGGAGTGAATCATGACCAAAAGGATTCACTGAGTCAAGAGATGCAGTGCACACGGTTCCAAATACAACATTACCAGATGTTTAAAAAGCACAGATGGATAAGTGTGTAACATAAACCTAAATACAATCTCTATTTCATCATCATGAAGTCGGTTATGGATATGTAATTAATGAGGAGTTTTGGTTTGAGATTCGGAGCAGCGACTGAGTGAACAGAATGATTCAGTGCATGGCAGTAATGAGTGATAACGATTCATTAACTTTAGTGACGTTAAAAAACTCATTAGAATTGTTAATCATTTGCAAATGAAACATGTCTATTAAAAAATCCTGTACACGGTTTGTGCTGGTATTAATTTTGAGAAATTGAAAAACGTTCATGCAGCAGAAGTGAAATCAAGGCCCAAATATACCACAGATGTTTTTTATTGTGTGGTTTTGTGTATACGGTGTCGCTTGTTGTTTTCAACACCCTTTTCCCAAAGCTCCTGTTGGAGCTGATCGTGATCAGTTTTTAAAATAAGGATCGCTACAGGGCTGAAGGTTCACAGGTTCAGGAACTTTCTAGACGTAAACTTGAAAACAACAACAACAACTGGTTATAAATGTAATTTTCACTCAGAATGGGGTGTACGCCTTTCCGGGAGCAGGTGTAGAGTCAACTTGTTTTGTTGGTAATAGCTTTAAATATTAGCTAGTCACATGATCGACTGGCTGTCAAAACTGAGGAACGTCTGTCACTCTGCAAATGCATGAACATTTGTTTGTCTTTGTGAAATATAGCATGTCGGAGGCAGAGTCGAGTAGCTGCAAGTGGTGAAACAACACCTCTGCAAATGCTCCGTCGAGTTACATAAGCACAACAGATGAGTCAGAGAGAGAGAGAGAGAGAGAGAGGTGTAATTTAGCAAGTCAGAAAAAAATTTATTTCTAGTGCAGACATCTCTCCTCACCTCCTCCTACATAAAAGCCTGGAGACTGCAGTGCAGTGCGGGAGAGTGGCATCACTCCTACTTTTCTTACTTCTATCCCACAATGCCATCTGCAGTATGACTCAACACTTAGTGTAGCAGATCATAGATTATCGATTTTTACCAGTCTGACATTTACATTTACGGTACATGCTTTTATTCCAATCCAAGCACAGAGCTGATAAAGGAGCACAAAACTATCAAATCACGTTCATTACATCGCCGTTAGTTATCTCACTTATACACAACCTAACTTACTAACCAGGCTTTAAATACATACAAAGGTTGTGTATGTTTCTACTAACGTTTGCAACTTCTATCATAACACTAGGCTGCCTTTATACCGTTGTTGCTATGGATACGTCTCAAACAAATATGGCTCTATGTCTACGGCTGTAAATCAACCGCAAATAAAAAAGGCTCATCTGACACGTCATGCTCTCTTTTATTAGAGGACAGTTAAATATTTTCCTTCCTAAACGCGGTTTAATGGCGTCTTTACGCATTAGCACTAGCATTAGCATTAGCACAATGGCCTTTAGCTAGGTAGCCAGGTAGCAAAGATAAATAATAAATAAATAAAATGCAGCCTTTTTAAAACCTATAAGTCTGTTTCAGAGTTATTATAGTTTTGAAATTTTCATTAGTTTTTATTTTTATTTAGTCTTTCAGTTTGTTTGTTTTTATTTCAGTTTAGTTTTAGTTAGTTTTATGAGTACATACATATTTTTATTTTTTATTTTTTATTTTGAGGAATTGACTAGTTTTAGTTTAGTTTTTTTTAGTTTTAGTGGTAGTTTTATTTTTTCAGGTGTTGCACGACAAGCATCTTTTTCTTCTTCAGAGTTTACGGCAGCTGGCATTACGTTACTGCCACCTTCTGGAGCTAGTGTGTTACTGCCTCGAGGGGGAAAACAACGAAAATGAAAACGAAGCTGATTTTATGTGAAATTCTATTTCGTTTTAGTTTGTGTTGCATTGTTCATTGTCATTTTTATTTAGCTTTCTTTTTTTTTTGAAAACTGTCTGTTGTTTTTATTTCAGTTAACAAAATTATTTCTTCACTGCTAGATTTAGTTTTAGTCTTAGTTTTTGTTAACTATATTAACCCTGGTCTGTTTGCTGAGTCCAAATCAGAGCGAAATGGTTGATTTCTATTTAGTTGGTTTGGTTTCACACTGAATGTATGTAAATAAATGAACCGAAAAGGCAAATTAATAAAACAAAACAAAAAAAACAACAACCGTGCGTGTCGAGCTGAAGACATACTTGTAAAACTAACAAACAAAAAAATATAAACTATAAATAATAATAAATAATCACCCGACCATGAAGAACCTGGAGTCGATCAAAACAAATTTTTCGATTTATTACATAAATGACTAGTTTAAAACATGTTGTGTATCAAATCTGGTGTTTTTCTCTTTTTGTTTGTTGATCCAAATCTCCAGAAATCTCCACATGGCAGTTCTGCAGCACTACAGCTTGGTCTTTTGGCTCAGTTTAGCAGCTCAGGTCTACAAAAAAGCAACAAACACTGCAACACAAAACACACGCCGTGTTCAATTCACTTCCTGCAATCGAGTCAATTCAGAGTTCTCAAGCAGACTGAGACTGAGATGCTCTCGGAGCTGTGCGAGCTGTGATCTCGCCTGCGTAAAGAACCGTACCGAGGAAGCGAGGATTTACTCCCACCTTCAAGATGCATCCTGTGTGGGGGGTCCTAGCATTATTCAAACCAGGAAATCATGTTGTTGTTGTGTTGTTGTTGTTGTTGTTGTTGTTTGTACTTTGTTATTACAATATAGTTAAAGTTGTGTTATTTGGCTCTACAGTGTGGTGCTCTAGTTCTGTGATTTTTTTTTTTTTGATGAAAAATGTTCATAAATTTTGGAGTTTTTTTCATGACAAAAGACATTGAATCCTGATGATGTTGACGGGAAAATTGGGATTCAAATTTGCAAAAGGTAGGAGGAATGGCATTACTCTCTCTCCCCTGTCAATCACAGGCACTCTAGCCAATCATGTGCATCTGTGAGCTCGTGCATGTGGAAGAGGGTAGATAGCGCTTTCCTCTGAGTGTGTTATGTCGCCCCGTGACGCTTCATGAGCAGCGGTTTGAAAGAAGATGCAGTTGTCTGCCTTCATGTCTCAGAGGATCCACGTGATAGCTATTCTCCTATTCTATTCCCCTATTCTCATTCCATAAAAAAGGGGCCAGTGTCTAGATATGACTCCATGTTTGTATTTTGGAACGCTCACTTTTCACAAGCCATTCTAATACCACATGGATAAAACCAAAGCCCCGCCCACTCAAATATAGCATTTCACTCACAAATTCATCACGGCATATAAGAAAGATGCATTTTCTGTTTCCATGTTGATTCATGGAGAAAATGGAAAAAGGACTTATTTAGCTTTTCACTAAAACTTCCTTACTTAAAACTTATAAGCAAATTATTAACCAGTTTGTTGATCACCACTTTAAGATTTGTATTGATCGCTGCTTTAAGAGATTTGTTGATCACTGCTTCAAGATGTTTACTGATCGCTGCTTTAAAATGTTTGGTAATCTCTGCTTTAAGAGGTTTTTTGATCACTGGTTTAAGAGTTTTAGTGATTGCTTCTTTAAAATATTTAATGATTACTGCTTTAAAATACTCATTGATTGCTGCTTTAAGTGGTTGGAGATCACTCTTTTAAGATATTTAGTGATTGCTGCTTTAAGATCTTTGGTTATTGCTGCTTTAAAATTGGTGAATTCTGGTTTAAGATCTTTATTGATTGCTGCTTTAAGAGTTTGCTGGTTGCTGCTTTAAGCAGTTTATTGATTGCTGCTTTAAGAAAAACACATGTGAATTTCTGTTTTCACATTGAACCTTTTAGGGAAAATTAGAGAAATTGACTTGTTTTGTTTTCATTGAGTAAAAGTGTTTTAGTTGACTAAAATTTCTGGGGATTTTTTTTTTTTAATTACAACAACCAAATTAATAATGTACAACAAAACCCAGTTTTACATTGTAGGATATTTGTTTTGATTTTGTTGTTGTGATCAGTTGAAATCAGCAGCATTTTTATACTAAAATCTTTAGCAATGGTTTCTACATTAATTATTGTAAAATCTGGTGTATATAGTGAGGTTTTTCCTGTGTGTGTGTGTGTGTGTGTGTGTGTGTGTGTGTTTGGTTAGCTCACACTTTTTTCGGATGTGTTTTGAAATCTTTCTACTCGCTGCTGATTCACCTGTTCTTTCCAGATTTTTCAGTTAGACATCATGGAACACTATGTTTCTGATTAAATATTAATAGCTGCTCATTAGGGTGTGTGTGGTAGCTGTCACACACACTTCTATATAACCCTTTACTTGGCCTTGGAGAATTATTGTTTAACACACTGCTGTGATTACTGTCAGCTACTGAGTAACACAGTCAATTAGACATGGTGTGTGTTGCTGTGTTTAATATGACTCCCTGTGCACTATGTAGTGCACTACATGTTATACGTTATCTTAGCCAACTGTAGCAAGCTAGCCAGCTAAAGTTAGCATGCTAGCTAGTAAACGCTCTTGTTAAAGGATTTTTTCTTAAGCTTTCTGCTGATCGATGCTTTAAGATGTTTGTTGCTCACTACTGTAATACAACCCCAAATCAGACAAAGTTGGGACGGTATGGAAAATACAAATAAAAAAAGAAAACAGTGGTTTCTAACTTTACTTTGACTTGTATTTCATTG
>JAOTRR010000033.1:15737104-15749221 GCA_028570945.1 Gogo arcuatus
TTCACTGAGTCTGACAGGTGCATAGGCCACACCTCCTTCACTGAGTCTGACAGGTGCATAGGCCACACCTCCTTCACTGAGTCTGACAGGTGCATAGGCCACACCTCCTTCACTGAGTCTGACAGGTGCATAGGCCACACCTCCTTCACTGAGTCTGACAGGTGCATAGGCCACACCTCCTTCACTGAGTCTGACAGGTGCATAGGCCACACCTCCTTCATTGAGAGTAAATGATTACAAATCCTGCTGTTTCTGTAAGTGAAGATGCTCTGAGCTGAAGGGGTGTGTGTGTGTGTGTGTGTGTGTGTGTTCTGACAGGTACGGACACATGGAGGACAGTGACAGAGAGAGCGGTCAGAGCCAAAGTGGGGAAAATCGAGGCGCTGTGAGAACGTGAGCCATTTTGAATCCCTCCACACACTCGCTCCATAAACGCTCTGTATTTACTGTAATACTCATACACTCAATACTCCTGCTATTATTTATTATTTTATTATTTATACTTTTTCCATGTACACTCCAGTACCTCTGTGGAGCTTTCCGTTAATTCTCCAGCGTTCACTGTGATAGTTATACAGTCTCTATAAACAGACATGCATGTTGACGTGTGTGTGATGATTGCACTCCATGAAAACATATGGAATATGCTGGAGCAGCGCTTTCTTTTTACAGTTCTGAGGAAGCTGAGAAATTAGGAAGTTATGAGTAACAGCGTGCAGCTTGTTAATGAATCATAAAAGACTCATTGAGTGAAACTGTAAAGATAAAGATCTCTGCTTCGGACTAACCGCACTGCATTTTCTCTCTCTCTCTCTCTCTCTCTCTCTCTCTCTCTCTCTCTGTCTTCAGGGCGTTAGCATCCATCCTGAGGGCGTGGTTAGATCAGTGTCCCGAGGACTTTCAGGAGCCGCCGTCTTACCCGAGTCTGCACAGGGTTTTAGGGTTTCTGAAGAAGGCGATGCCTGATTCAGAGCCGACACGGAAAGCACAGAGCCTGCTGGAGCAGCTACAGAGTCACTCCAACGGGGAGAGCGAAATAGACGGTCAGTCTGTCCATCCTTTCATCCATCAAACCATCCATCTCTGTTCTTTGTCCATATATATACACGCAGAGAGAGAATGTCTCTGCCAACGTGTCATAACTGGCTACACGGAGACAGAGAGTGCAGCTAAATGAGTCGAAATGACAGATGGATATTGATGAATGAAGAGGCGGTTCAAACATTTATCTATCTTTCCGTTCTCTGTTTCCATCTATTCATCGATATCCATCTTTCCTCACTTTCCTCCCTGTACCGCCTTCTCACACACTTTCTATTCATTCATTTATCCTTTCACTGTATGTATATTACGTTAAACGTATAAATCCATCCATCCACCCAGTCCATAAATGACGGCATGTCCCTTTTTCCTCACAGGTGGTTTCCATGGTAACAGCCCTTTCTGCCTCGGTGAGGACGAGGAAGTGGAGATTGAGGTTCAGGAGGACTTCCTGTCCTTCAGCGCCGACCTGGTGGCCGAGCAGCTCACCTACATGGATGCGGTGAGGGATCACAATTTAATCTATAATATTCCCTTAATATATAATTATAATATAAAATAATTAAAAGGTTATCATTTTGTTTGTTTGGGTGGACAGAGAGACAGACAGATAAAGATGGGTGGGCAGACAGACAGTTAGTTAATCAAAGACAGATAGACAGACAGAACAAAAGGCAGGCAGAGATACAGATAGAGAGACAGACAGTTAATCAAAGACAGACACAAATAGAGAGATAGACAGATAGATAAATAAATATGGACAGACAGGCAGTTAATCAAAGACAGACTGATTGACAAAAAAGTAGGCAGACAGTCAGACAGACAGAGAGTTAATCAAAGACAGACAGACAAGGATAGAGAGAGAGAGACAGACAAAGACAGAAACAGACACAGACAGACAGACAGACAGATATCTCGGTATATCTGCATGTGGCTGTATTTTACAGTTCAATTCCATTACATTTGAATAGTTTTTGAATATTAATGTTTCATTTCCTTAGTATTTAAATATTTTAACATATAAATGTGCTTATTAATTATTCATCTGTATCAGCTACTAGGCTTTCCTGAGTGATGAATGTTTTTCTTCTCTCTCTCTCACGTGTGTCTGTGTCTCTGTGTGTGTGTGTGTGTGTGTGTGTGTGTGTGTGTGTGTTCCTCAGCTGCTCTTTAAGAAGGTGGTTCCTCATCACTGTCTGGGTTCCGTTTGGTCTCAGAGAGATAAGAAAGAGAACAAGCAGGCTGCTCCCACTGTGAGGGCCACCATCACCCAGTTTAACGCTGTGGCAGGCTGTGTGGTGAGCACCGTCCTCCACCCGAGACACCTGCGACCACACCTACGAGCACGGATCATCCAGCGCTGGATCGACATCGCACAGGTACACACACTCACTTAATCAACATAAACACACATAATAGTGTTACCATAGCCAATATAAAAACTGTCTTTAGGGTTCACAGTTCTAAATATTAGTCTCTGGTGGGATGGATGGATGGATGGATGGATGGATGGATGGATGGATGGATGGATGGATGGACGGATGGACGGATGGATGAATAGACATGGATGGATTGATGGACAGACGAATGGATGGATGGATGGATGGATGGATGAATGAATAGACATGGATGGATGAACAGACAGATGGATGGATGAACAGACATGGATGGATGGATGGATGAATGGATGGACAGATGTAGATGGAGAGGCATGGATTCAAATGGGTTGATGGATGGATGGATCGACAGATATGGATAGATGGACATGGATGGAAGTGGGTTGATGGATGGATAAACATGGATGGGTGGATATATAGACATAGATGATGGATAAATGGATAGACATGGATGGATAAATGAATGGATAGACATGGATGGATGTATAGACAAACATGATGAAATGGATGATGAATATGATTAAAGTGTGACACACCAGAGGTAACAAAAATGGCTGGGGAAAAACGGTGTGTAAATGAAACAGTAGTGTGTGTGTGTGTGTGTGTGTGTGTGTGTGTGTAATGCCCCAGAGTCATCAAGTCATGAAGTTGTATTTCAGTTGAATATTCAGGCAGTCAACCAGGAAATTGGCTAAATATTCAATTGAAATTCATCAGTGTGTGACTCCATCGTATTTCATATCAGATGCAGCTGTCCTCGTGTGACTCGTGTTGCTTTGTCTTTTCTTCAGGAGTGTCGCATTCGTAAGAATTTCTCCTCCCTGAAAGCCATCGTCTCTGCCCTGCAGTCCAACCCCATCTACAGACTGAAGAGAGCGTGGGCCTCCGTACACAAGTAAGTCTCCATGACACTGTAGAAACACTTCTCCTTTCTGCTAAACTACTTCCTCTTTCATCTGTAAAGAGTAAAACAGAGTTCTGTCTTTAACACTGCAGCTTCTTTACATGCTCAGGCCATGCCTGATTTACCACTTCCTTAATACTGTACATCTATTTTTTTAGAGTCTCAACTCTGTGCATTGTGTGAGTTGTAATGCAGCTTTTACTGTCTGTAAATTTACATATTGTTACATTTTTGGTCACTAGTCATTTTAAGATCCTAATATTTAAAGGAGCTAAAAATTCCAGTACAAAACAATATACAGTTGGTTGATTAATTTTTAGATGGTCAAAATACCATAGACACTGATGGTTTAAGTTGAACAAAGCCTGATGGATGGATGGATGGATGGATGGATGGAGAAACCAAGACAGATAGATTGATGGACCAAGATAGAAGGGTGGAGAGATGGACTAAGATACAGGGATGGATGGAGGAACCAAGACAGATAGATGAATGGATGGACCAAAAAAGAGGGATGGGGAATGGACTAAGATGGATGGATGGATGGATGGATGGATGGAGGAACTAAGACAGATAGATGGATGGATGGACCAAAAAAGAAGGATGGGGGATGGATGGATGGATGGATGAATGGATGGGGGGATGGATGGGTGGACCAAGATCGATGAATGGATTGACCAATATAAATGGATGAATGGATGGATGAAGATGGATAGATGAATGGATAAAAGGAAGGACAAAGATAGGTGGATGGACCAAGATGGACGGATAGATCAGTATAGATAAATTGACCAAAATAGATAGATAGGTGTATGGGTGATTGAATGGATGGACCAAGATAAATGGATAGGTACAAGGACAAAGATGGATGGATGGATGGATGGACCTGAATAGATGGACTCACCAAGATGGATGGATGGACCAGGATGGATGGATGGATGGATGGATGGATGGACCAAGATAGATAGATGGATGGATGGATGGATGGATGGATAGCTGGATGGACCAAGATAGATGGATGAGCGGGCTAAGTTAGATGGATGGATAGAAAAAGATGAATAGATAAATCCACTGAACACTGATATCAGCTTATTGCATCTGCAAAATGTTACCAGTCAAGCCCTTAAACTTTAAACAGCTGAACTTTCAACCTGCTGGTGACCAGCTCAGAACTTTAATCACTCAGTGAGTCCGAGTTTCTGTCTCTGACCGAATCTGTGTTCTATTCCTCTACAGAGACAGCATGCAGATGTTTGAGGAGCTCTCAGACATCTTCTCTGACCACAACAATTACCTGACGAGCCGAGAGCTGCTCATGAGGGTGAGTCGGTAAATTCCAGAGATTTCCAATCATTTGAGTCGATACAGATATTAAAGTTGAACTCTGTCTTTGTAGGAGGGTACGTCAAAGTTCGCCAATCTGGCGAACTGTGCCAAGGAGCATCAGAAACGCTCACAGAAGAGACTGCAGCTGCAGAAAGAGATGGTGAGCACGCAAGACACTGCGTCAGTTAAATGCGCTTCTGTATTTGGTTTTAGGTTGGATTGAGGCTTTTTCATGAACTCATTTTAAATCAGACCGATCTGTAGGCTGAAAGAATTGAGGCAAAAGAGTTGAGAGAGTAAATTTTACGAACTCTTTCAGGGCGCCATGCAGGGCACTATTCCCTACCTGGGAACGTTTTTGACAGATCTGACCATGCTGGACACGGCACTGCCCGATCTGGTCGAGGTGAGACATTTACACTGCTCCTCTCATAGGCAGAAAGAAATACTGTATAACTGTCGTGACTTTAACATGCTTTAAATCAGAAAATTTACTTGCTTATAGATTTTTAGGATCAAAGTTTAACTTAAAGTCCAGCTACTGAATTATAATTTATCATGATTAAAATTTAGAATCATATTAAATTGATTTAAAATGAGCCCCTAAGAAGAACTGAAGAACCAGCCTAAAGGTTCTAGTTTTGGTAATCAAATGCAAAAAAAATGGCAGTTTTTAAAAGCAAATGTTTTGGCACCTATAAAAGTATCCAAGTTTGTTTGTGCTGTTAATATGTAATATTTTGTTTAAGGTTTTACATGAATATGTACAGTATATCTCAGTCTTGTATACTTTGTTTTAAATTATTTTCATAATGTATCACCTGTGCATCCAAATATACAGAGTAATAAATATGATCAGTGTGTTATGACGTCATAATGTGACGCGCTTCACAACGTGCTGTTATCAGGAAATAATCCTGAAATCCAGGAAATAATCAACGACAGAGTGGTATGATGGACAGGATGTCCCCACGGGTCCAGCAGCATATGAGACTGTAATGGCATCTCTTTTTCTCTTTCACAGGGCGGCCTGATTAACTTTGAAAAGAGGAGGAGGGTGAGTGTGTTTCTGTTTTCTAGAAAAATCATGTATGTTAACAGACTTTCTTGTTTTTTCCTCTCTTGCTCTCTCTCTCTCTCTCTCGCTTTCTCTCTCACTGTTTCTGAATTTGGTAAATAAACTTGCTATCCTCAGGAGGACCTAACTTTTTTCCACAAACTACTTCCTGTTCAGAGACGTTTCACAGTTTCCATAGATACTGTTTTCTAGCAGGGAGCTCTTGAGAGGTTAAAGTCTCAGGCTCTTGATTGCTTTCTAATGATGTTAATGTTGGTCTTGTGTACACAGTATGCAGTAGAAAGTAAAATAAGTGACTTCACTCGTACATCTGTTTAGTTGTTGCTGATTTCCACCCACTAGCTTGTCCTTTTTTTTTTTTTTTTTTTACTATATGAATGAAGCACGGGCTGGTTCTCGTGTAACACATCATCACACTTAAAGGAGAAGTTAAGTACCCTCTTTTATGTTTAGATCTCATGGATGAACATCAACCTTTCCACCATGAAATCAGGGCCAGTTATGATTTTTCTATCTCTTTTGAGTGAAAGCTACTTTAGAGACCATAGTCTATGATTATACTATGTATTATGAGTGACTAATCCCAATTTTCTCCACTGGTTCTCTTGTCTTTGGTTCCAACTAGGCAGCAGTTTTAATTTATACTAGCGACGTCACCGATCTGATACCCAAGATGTGTATTGTCGTGATACCAGTGGGGGAAAAAAACCCCTTCAGTCCAATCCTTAACAAAATGGAAAAGTTTTGGAATAGAATTGGATTTGAAATAGATTTAAAACTGGAAATTTGCTAGGACAAATAGAAACATTTGCTAGGATTTTATTATATTTATATTTGATTATGTTATATTTATTATATTTGCCATTTAAGCAAAAGAGTTTAACTGAATACTTAAAAAAGCAGCAGTTTTGTTTCAGTCATATTTACCTCTGCCAAGGAGGTTATGTTTTTCGTGCGGTTTGTTTGTTTGTCTGACTGTAAGGATTTGTAGGATTGTGTAAAACCTACCTACCTGATTTCCATGAAACTTGGTGGAAGGGTGTAGCATGGGCCAAGGAAGAACCCTTTAAATTTTGGAGCAGATCCGAATCACGGGGTGGAGCCATGGATTTCGTTTCACTTTCAATAATGTTGCAAGCATGTTACGGCATTTGGCCTTGGTGGAAGTCACAATGCCATACATCTTAAAATCCACTAGATGGCAGTAAAGTTCAATAGTGACAAAACATAACCAATGTAGAACTACGATGACACTGTATCACACTCCACATTCACGGGTACCAGGTATCCTCTGGGATACACATGTAGGAACATAATTCTAAGAGTTTTGGAAATATATCCAGATGTATAAAGTGGTTACGGGTGCAGGTTTGCATATCATGGAAGAATCGACTGTTATCTTTGGCAGAGGTCTGCGCTCTCTGAGTGCGCTTCTAGTTTTAGCTATGTATTTTTTTCCTTTTAAAGTGAAGTGCTTCCAAAGAAACTTTTAAAAAATATCATTTTAAAAGTTATTATCCTTTAAAGAAAATAGCTGATCAAATAGATAATCAAAGTTTTAGTATCAATATCGTTATCAGGAATAGAAAAAGTGGTATTGTACCATCTCTAGTTTATACTATTGTAACTGGAAAATATTTGTATGCTCTTTGTAGCCTGAGTTGCTCTTATTAACCCTTTCTCTCTCTCTCTCTCTCTCTTTCTCTCTCTCTCTCTGTGTTTTGTTTTGTAGGAATTTGAGGTGATAGCTCAGATCAAGCTGTTGCAGTCTGCGTGTAACAGTTACTGCCTCAATCCTGATCCCGCCTACCTACGCTGGTTCAAGAACCAACCCCAACACACTGAGGAGGAGAGGTATACACAAACACACACATACACACACACACACACACACACACACACACACACACACAGTCCTAATTCCTCTGAATATCACTAATGTTTTTATATTATATTAATATAGTGTTGCGTAAGTATTCACCCCCACCCTTGAACTTTTCCACATTTTGAAATCGACTTAATTGGGTTTGGTTATAAAATCAGATATATCCCAATCTTTGAACATTCCACTGAGCAGCGTTAAATATGGCATTAGAGGAGACGGTTCACCGAAAAGGCAGTGACTGAGTAAAGAGGGCATTCGTCAGAGAAAGAACCAAGAGACCAAGGGTAACACTGAATGTCATGCTACCACCACCATGCTTCACGTTTGGGAGACGGTGTTGACCAGGAAGTTAAATTTGGGTCTCATGAGACCAGAAAATCATTTTCCGCATGTTTCCATGACACGCTATCTCAATTAAGTCCATTTCAGTTCCAGGTTATAAAATTAGAAAATGTGGAAAAGTTGAAAAGCGGGTGGAGGTTCATTTTTTGAGGAAAAGGAAAAGTTTGAATGAAGTGTGTTGGAGCAGATAAAACAGGAGCTTTTGCTGTGCTGTGTGTTGTAGCTACGCTCTGTCCTGTGAGGTCGAAGGACTCGGAGACAGCAGTCCTACGTCACCAAAGTCCCGCACCAGTATGGTGAAAAGACTGAGTCTGTGAGTGCGAACTTCCTTTCACATCACTGTAAACCTGTCAAAGATGGGTTTTTGTCTTAGTTGCATTGTTCTGATAAAGGATACATTTCACAATGAATTATTTAAAAACGTATCCAGAGTCTTTAGACTGGTTTTATTAGTCAAAATTGCAAAAAGAAGTAGAAACTTACTACCTGGAAACGAATAACACTCTTCATAAAGTGTTCATAAGCATGTCATTCATTCTTTAACATTACAAATGATAAAATATTATAGCAGTATTCTTAACAGGTTACGTGATGCACCTGATTTCAGAGTGTTTTCAAAATCTTTTGTTTTTAAAAGGTTACAGTATTATAGTTTATCTCATATGATATTTTTTTAAAATCCATTTAGGCTTTTTAGTGTGGGAAGTTTGGACAGATAACAAGAAGACACACAGTATGTTGGATTCATAAATTGCCAAATAGTCGAGAGAACAAAAAAATCATACTTTTGCTTTATGTAAAGTGATCTAGAGGTGATTTAAGTTTTATATTTTCCTAAAAGCAGGTGTAAATGTGGACACTGTCCATGAAAGGGTTAAATCAAGTTAATCGTTCAGTCAGAGTGCAGAAAGCATTAATAAATGTTTTTATGTGTGTATAATTGTCGTGTGTGTGTGTGTGTGTGTGTGTATCCCATCACACAGGCTTTTCCTGGGAACAGACGCCACGACGAGCACTGCCACGAGTTCCCCTGTGAGAGAGACGGCGAGATCGCCCCCTGCTGGCAGCTCGGGGGAGAGCATGGACTCAGTCAGCGTGTCCTCCAGCGACTCCGGTCCGTCAGACACCGAGGGCATGACGCCCACACACACTCTCCACTCGCAGATGAACAAGGTACACAACCTGTCCTTCAGCTAGCACATATATTTAACACGCTTCTAATAGGAAAACACACACACACACACACAGACAGAGTACACAGAGTACACAATATATCCAGCTGTTAAACATGTCTCCCCATTTTGCATTTTTTCCTCCTCTAGATGTCTGAGTCTTCCTCCTGCACGTCCCTGCACTCCATAGACACGTCCTCGTCCTCGGCTAGTGGTTCTGCTGCGCCGTGCTCTCACCGACGCTGCGCATCGCTCACACCGTCTCCAACCTCGCCGGTATCACCTGCGTATAACACACAGACCCAGGACGCCTGCATCATCCGAGTCAGCCTGGAGCACGGCAACGGAAACCTCTACAAGAGCATCATAGTTAGTATTTTCTCTAGCATGCTTAAGCGGTGAACGATTTTGACGTGTGCTATTGTTTTTTTGTAGCCATCATCAATATTAGTATTATATTAATCCTCGTTACACTAAGTGTGACATATCTCTTATTCTGTAATGAATTATGTACCGTTTCATTCCGCAGTTAACGAGCCAGGACAAAACCCCGGCGGTGATCAGCAGAGCCATGGCTAAACACAACCTGGACGAGGAACACGCCGGGGCCTACGAGCTCATTCAGGTCATATCAGACGAAAGAGGTGAGGTGGTTACTTATATAAACCCACTTAATAATTTATATACGATTTATATAATAATAATAATAATAATAATGATAATTTAAAACATACACATACACGCTGCAGCATCTGGCATTAAAAAAATACTTTGTAATTCTGTTCAAAGTAAAAAATGTATATTTACGGAAAATTTGTGGTTTGTGTGTGTGGATTTGCTTTTTATTATTTATTTTTTGATTGATTTATTTATTGTCATTTTACCAAGAACCCAGAAAGCTTAAAATCCTCTGTCCTGAAGACTTCTTCCATAACAGTAAATCATCCAACGATTCCAAAAATGATGCGTGTTTTTTTTTTTCCTTTGTTAAACACCACCGTATGCCATACAGGTCTCTCTGTATGAGCTGTTACTATGGAAACAATAACTTATTAGAACGAGCGTATTTATATAAACGTATCATTTAGGAACTACTTTCCGAGCTGTGCTGTTGTACTAAAATAAGACACACCTTCTGACCAATCAGATTTGAGCGTTTAAACAGACAGCGCAACGATAAAACCTGAGACAGGTTTTACACTGAGAACGATTGACGCTAACCGCTTCCCTGCGTCTCGATCGCAGCCATAGTACTTCCTGTTTGTCGGATCAGGTTTCTGATGATCGGAATTCTGCACTTCCTTGTCCACACATGTTTGTTAGTAGGATATTATTCAGATATTACATTTTTTGATTGTTGTTTAAGCACTGACCGATAGTCTAACTGTTTTTTTGGTTTTTTTTTTTGTTTTTTTCCCAGAGTTGGTGATTCCCGACAACGCCAACGTCTTTTACGCCATGAACACATCGGCGAACTTCGACTTCGTCCTGCGCGCTCGCGGCTCCGAAGGACGACCGGTGCAGCTTCGCTCTCGCTGCAGCTCCACGTTACCACGCACACAGCCACGCACCAGCCTGTCCCTCAGGCTCAGCAAGGTCACACTTTGACCGTTGACCCCAGCCAGGATCTGTGTGTGTGTGTGTGTTTGTGTGCATAAACATGTAAATATACATATGCATGAAGTAGGCGGTCCAGAAGTAGACAGACCCACCTGTTTTAAGTGCAATGCTCTCAGTATTTACAGTATTTCGGACTTCTTTGTTCATGTATTCATGGCCGTGTCCTGATCCAACACGTGGATCAAGTGGCCTAGTGGGGTTCTCATAGCTTCTACTAAAGATGGACCTCTGAATGGATTAAAAAAAAAAAAAAACTCACATGCTTCATCAGTATTCTGCTCTTATTGAGCGTCTCTCTGCCTTTACTCATGATGATGATGATGATGATGGGACGCTCACGTCAGTATTGGAAGTGATCAACAGGACCTGTGATGTCGTCATTGTCATCGCTGCTCGTGTATGTGTATTTTTTTCACGCCCTCATGTGCACAAGTTCCTCTCGGCGCCCCCTGCAGGCTCTGACATCAGGAGCTGTATGACGAACGAAACGCGTTCTGATCCGTTCCTGATCGTCTTCCCGATCTGAAGGCTCTATGACTCGGGAATCACGGACTGAGCTGAGCTCTGATTGGTTGCACTTATTAGTAGGTGGGTGGAAGTGAAGAATTGTATTTTTTTTTAAAAACTGATCCAACCTTGTATTATTGTATTTCAGTCTTCCACACTTTACTGTTAATAAACACACAACACCAGGAAAACTAGTACGTTTTTTGTTCTTTTGTAAAAAGTAGCTGTAACATGATTTAGAGAAGGAATTGATAAATTTTTAAATAATTACTAAATGACAAAACTGTGAAGCATTGAAGGTAACAGTGTATCCACAGGTGATATCTAGACTGCGCCACGTCCCAAATCTCATCCTTCACTTTTTCTTTTGTTTGTTTTTCCCGCTAGTTCACGTTTTCCTTCTATCCCAGCTCCACACACGAGCCTGAATGTTCTCAAATTGCATACTTTCTTTACTTTGAGTGCTAATATTCCAATTCAACACCATGTTGATTGCGCACAACAAACACAAAATGGTAGACGTTTACATCGTAAGTAAAAAAATACGTAAAAAGTAAAGCTGGCCACTCAGGTTGTGTATTCAGAGGCAGAAAGGCATCAGGTCCTGTCTGAATGAAAAGCATACAAAGCTGCGTTGTGAGATCTGAGGTGGGTTTCCTGATAACCATGAATCTTAGTGAATAACGAATAGGACGTACGTTACGTACCGGCCAGTTTTGTGAGTGTTTCAGTAGTATTAGGACATGCGTGTTCTATAACTGTGAGTGTTTCAGTAGTATTAGGACATGCGTGTTCTATAACTGTGAGTGTTTCAGTAGTATTAGGACATGCGTGTTCTATAACTG
>JAOTRR010000033.1:15799777-15810119 GCA_028570945.1 Gogo arcuatus
TGTGTGTGTGTGTGTGTGTGTGTGAGAGAGAGAGAGAGAGAGAGAGAGAGAGGGAAAAAACAGCAAGAGATCGAAGCCAGACAACAGCTAGCTTTCCTCCAACACACACACACGTATGAAAGACTGTGATGGTCAGTCCTGCTGTGGGCTTTAAAATCAGGGAAAGGGAAAACACACAGTAATACGTTATCGTTTCTATAGTAACAGCTCATTCACAGGTACCTGTACAGGAGACGCGCCACATGAACCGATAGGAAAACTCTGTAATCAGATAATCAGTGCAGTGAAGTTTTCTGTGAGGACGTGTTTGTATAACGGTGATGGAGTCTCCAGTGTCGAATGTTTAGATCTACTATGACATAAATTCGAACAGGAATGAATTTGTTTCATGAGCATGCCACATCATTCGAGCCTGACCGAGATACGATTTTTAAGACCAATACCGATTATGGTATTTGAGGATTTAAAAAGCCGATCACGATAAACAAAGATTTTCCTTGACGTTTGTTGTGTAGTTATTTGAGTCTTCACCAAGATAACATTGATATAATGCAAAAAAAAAAAGTTTCTAAAAAAAATCAGATCCATTATAAATTATAGAGTGCTACTACTACTATATACTCCGCACCACTCTGATTGGATCAGCTGATTGTTGTGATTTGTGGATTTGCAGTGTGCCCTCTGATGGAGTACACAATGACAACACTCATAACATGGTTGAATGATCTGTTTTACGTCTGTTTCTTTTTTAGTTGTCGTTTATCAGCTGTTATAAACGCAGATACTGATTTACCTGCAGTTAGCTCATATCGATATGAGCCGATAATATCGGTACGCCAGTTCATCAGTCAGGCTCTACACAACATGTGACACAAAATGCGACTATAAATGGATAACAAGTACAGTGTTCTTTAATAAATAAACAGATTGTAATTGTTGGCAAATTGCTGTGGTGTAAGAAGAATAAAACGCTTCAGGACGTGCTGTTTTGGGAAAATAATCAACTTCAGGGTGCTGAGACTGACTCCACTCCATCACACCACGTCACGTGTTGTTGATTTATTTTAGTACGTATAACCAGCACGATGGATTGACCTTTTAAATGAAGATTTTGTCAAACCCTTTAAGGCTGATGAGCGAAATTAAGCATAATATTAGAAATCTAATGTGTCTTTCATAAACGTGTAAATCTATAAGTATCTCACGTACAGTATACAGTATATGAGGGGTTGAATGGTCCAGGGTCATATTAGTGTGTGAGGGTCTGTAGGGGGCTCTCTTGATCCATGTCTGAATCCAAACTCTGCTTTATGATGTGAAGCAGAAAGACTTCAGCAGGTCCGTCGTGTTTTATACCGAATGTCATTTTAGACACATTTATAGAAAAAGTCTGAAAGACAAGACGATGAAAAGGCGAGTAGAGAAAAGTGCAGTGTCTTGGGTTTCCTTTCTATGGCTGCTTCTTAAAAACATAATCCAGAGCGTGAGGTGTGAAGGGAAAAGTGACTTCTAAAGGTACAGAGATAAAATTGTTTAACACTCTACAGGAAAAGTATAGCTACAAATCTAATTTACACACTTTCCCTGTTTATACCTGATGAGCTAAAGCTTTTTTTTTTTTTTAATTTAGCATCACGCTCTTCTCTGACGTCATTGCTTGCCTCACTAACGCCTTTTGTACGTAAACAAAAGGCATTTTTTTAAAAATAGCAGAATAAATCTGTAATAACTAACCGTTAAATATTCAAATCAGGGAATATCAGCGTTGTACGTTAATCAAAACCTGTTCGTTATAAATGTATAGAAGCGTGTGTCGGTTTCCTGTCGCTTCTCAAAAATGAGTCTGAATCAACTCTTAGGTGAGCCGAATCAAATATATGATTCCTTTTTTTAAAATTGTAGATGTAATGATTTGATAATGTTACTTTTGCCATGTGATTTGATCTAAATGTTTCCATAGAAACCAGGAACCTCTTTTTACCACTTGAATCTTAATGAAGCACTTCTGTTTGAATTAATCAGTGTGTATTTGTAGCACCTTGCTGATTTTGTGTAAATATTTTTGTTTAATAATTATCAAAATATAGATTTTATTAAATGCAATCCAAGGTAAGGTTATGTTACTGATTAGAAGGTAGATCACGATTTCCTTAGACAATTTCAGCCATAGTTAGGCAAAGAAGAGCAATCGCTGATCAAAATACAGCTGCAAACAGTGATTAGGGGGCCAAGCACTTTATAACCCCGTCCCTTAGTGATGGAGGAAGATCAGAAGCCTTTGGGAGCATAAGCACTTGTTCACAAAGAGATGTACCAAATACGATGACAAAACATTACACCGTTGCTGAGTGATTGCCTCACTTCCTATTTTCAGTCAAAGCATGTTTGTTAGATCAACATGCGTTGCTGAGAAATGGCTTCATGTCCTGTTTGGCAACTTCGCCATCGAAATTTGTTTGTACATTAAGGATGAACCATCCTTTATATCAAAAATCCAAGAAACAAGTTTTGTTTGGATCAGTCTCACGATGCTGTGATCCAAATTTCATGATAATTGGACAATATTTGTAGCAGAAGAAGCGAAAATGCAGTTTTTGTTAAAACACAAAATGGCCGACTTCCTGTTTGGCCAATCACAAATTTGTCTTGAATACTCTGCACCTTCCAGGAACTCAACAGAACGAAGAATCGAGATTTGATGTTGCATTTCTACGACGTTGCATTGTGAGTTGTTATTGCATACGCATGTCCAAATTCACCCTGTTGGTGGTGCTGGAGTGCTCGAGAGGCATACACCAAATTTGCTGTTTACGTAGCAGAGACTGTCCTCTATCACTATGCCAAATATCATAAAAAGCTTATGAAGCATTAGTATAATAAATAGAAGAAGAATAATTAGAAAAAAACATACAATATGGTGTCGACGCGCTTGGCCCCCTAAAACGTCAAACTGTCTGGTTTGAAATAAAATGATGTGTTGAAGT
Organism: Gogo arcuatus; assembly: GCA_028570945.1. Classification (NCBI taxonomy): domain Eukaryota; kingdom Metazoa; phylum Chordata; class Actinopteri; order Siluriformes; family Anchariidae; genus Gogo; species Gogo arcuatus. The sequence continues at coordinate 15,802,762 of JAOTRR010000033.1, forward strand.
CGACTCTCATTGGTGCGCTGATTTAAATAATCTGACTCCCATCAGTATTGGACACTACATCAGGGAAACAAGCCATCATTTCTTACCCTATATATGGTTCTGTGAAAAAGTATTTGTTGATTGCTTGTATTTTTGCATATTTGGTACACTTAATTGTCTCAGATAGTCAGACATAATTACAACCCAAAATACCGTTTTTAAATGACAGTTTCATTTATTGAAGGGGGAAAAAAAGTTATCCAACACCTTGTCTAACTGGTCCTGTGTGGAAAAAGTAATTGCCCCTTTAGTTACTCAATCAGACAATTAACGAAATTTAATTGATAATTGTGTTCAGTTAGACTAGACACACCCAGGCTTGATTACTGCCAGCTCTGTTGATCTAAACATTTAATAGAACCTTTCCAGCAATGTGAAGTAGGCTAAAATGTCTCAACAAGCAGCACACTATTAGTAGTAGTAGTAGTAGTCATATTAAATCTAGTTTGAAGATCTGAAACAGTTAAGTTCAACAAGTAAATCAGGAGTGACTTTTTCATGGTACTGTATATACAGTGAGTGTGTGTATATACAGTTCTCTGCGTATCATCTGGTTCCTGTTTGCTCTTTGTATTGAGTTAATAGATGGAGCTCGACATTGGCCAGGACGTGGTGTAATTGAGGGTTAGGGCCGGATGGCAGCAGAATGGCCGCTCCCCCACGGATACTGATCGCTCCGTTTCCGTTTATCGCTCTACTTTAACCTCTTGCTCACAACCCCGAACCCATTACAACCGCTTATTACTGAACAAAACACTGCGTTTTTCTCTGTCTCTTATTTCCCGTTTCTCTCTGAGCTCTCCCTGACAGCAGCGCTGTTTATTCTTCTACTTGACTTTGTGGTCACATGTTGTGCACAGCCACTTATTTGTCTAAACACTGTGTGTACAAGTGTGAAGATTTCACCATAGCGATGTACTGCAATACAGTTTAGATATGGAGAATGTCATGCTGTGTCACTACAGATAATGATTTTATTGTAAGTGTTGTTTCCGTGTGCAGCATGTCACAAAAAGACACCCTTGAAAAGGAACTTTAAAAAGGGATTACTGAAGGTGGAGATGGATTAAATGTTCGCTAATTATGGTACAATTGTAGCATGTCGCATAAAATCTGCTACGTTTTTAAAGGACATTTATTTTCACTTGGTTCGAATTCTCGGGTTTGCATTCAAGTCCGGTTCTGGGCTCTTTCAGGGGTGGGGTTTATATTCGCAGTAAGTTTGTGTTCACATAGAAGAATACGTCACTTTTGTATACACAGGTTTGCAAAAGACTCGCCACTGCATCATCCATTTGGTTTTTTTTTTTTCCTTTAGTACAAACACTCGCACCACAAAGGTGGCCTGATTTACACTGATCCGGTCCTAAAGTCTGGATTTATATATCAATTACCGGAACAGCCCTTTCCTAGCCATCACAGAAGTTGAAACAGGAAGTAACTTGACATTACTAAAGTTGTTTGCGAATGTTTTCGCACTAAAAAAAAATTCTGACGGATTTACAAACGTTTCAGTAATTCGGATTTTCTTTGTAGACATGTACATAATGCCAATCAGCCAGGAAAGTGCAGTGTGTGTGCATGCTGCAGCTCATTTGCATTAGGTGACGCCTACAAAACTCCATAAAAGGAAAAGCTTACAGTGAGATGAAAGCATAAAATGAGAACAAAACGGCTAGAGAAAAGGAATTTCTCAAAGACAGAAGTGGAAGTTATTTTTGATTCACGGTTGCACCAATTTAAAAAAAAATATTTAGCAGCATAATGGCTGGTTTTTTAACTTAATACTTATGTCTTAATTTATGGATTTGTGTTTGCTTTCTTTCTTCATGTATTTTCCCATATTTATTTCTCTAGTGTATTAATTCTGATAAAGGAGAACATTTCATCAAGTTTCTTCTTTAATAGTCTGTTACAGAGCAAGTAGCCTGTTTATACTCAGACGTCAGTCACCTTTGACCTTTGTTTGGACCTCGTTTCGTCATCGTTTCTTCAGATGCCATGAGTCCTGTGTGAGGACGTGTTTGCTGGAAAGTTTTGGAAAAGTTGAACATCTTGGGTTGTCTCTCAGAGCCGTTGCGTCTCTCAGCAGTGAGTCCTGCTGAACCTTCATTCTGGGAAAAACGATTTACAGCTTTCCTCCACAAGATATCAGATGGGAAATGACTGTGTGTGTCTTTCTGGAACTCACTCTGTCCCACACACACACACACACACACAATGTTGGAGTACGTCCAGCTTTGTTACATACAACCACTGCTTTGTCTGTTTGTATCTTAGCACGAACTTAAAATGTCTGATAAATACACACATGAACGCTTGTTTGAACTGAATTTCTGGCTTGTTTTTTGCTGAGCTGCGATTCATTCGGAAAAAAATGCTGATGTCAATGCATCATCCTCTAGGTTTAAGGTTTCACATCGATATTTATTGACAATCTCCCAATAATAATAAATACAGTCTGAAAGCTAGAACTTTATTTGATCAGAAGCCGGTAAGAAGTCGTCTAGAGTCAAATTTTTCACCTAAAAGCTCTTTTAGTTGGTTTCACAGGCTTTTCACCAGGCTATTTCCACTATCATTTGTATAGCATTTGTATAGCATTTGTATAGCATTTTTAACAACAGGCATTGTCATGAAGCAGCTCTACAGAAATCTGGATGTAGATTTAGATCCCTGTGAGAAAAACTCCCATAATTCTTTACCTTTACTATATGTTTAGGAGAAGCTTTGATCAAAAGTGACTTACGGAAGCTTTCGAGTGACGCAACAGAAAAGCGTTCGCCTTATCGTCAGGAGATCGAGGGTTCGAATCCTGATGATGCCACGTCCATCCATGCTCAGGAGTCTAGAGAGTGTAATTGGCCGTGCTCTCTGTGTGGGTGGGGCATAGTCTGTCTCTCCTGTCAGTCACAGTGACTGTAGCCAATCATATGAATATGTGGAAGAGGGCAGATAGCGCTTTCCAGAAAGTGTGTCATGTTGCTCTGTTTGTGTTTATTTGGCTGATTTATTAGCTAGAAGGTTTCACAAATGTATAGAATCAAATCTGTTTGCAGGTTTTCACAAAAATAGAAGCGATATTTATTTAAAATTTTTTGACAAAACACTTGCGAATAGTTTGTTTCCATTGAGTGATGTTATGCAAGCAAAGCTGCGTTTCTCCTCTCACGATAGCTCTAGCAGAGCTCTCTTTTTTTCAGAAAGGTAGCATTTCCATTAGTCATGTGACTTAAATGCGAAAAATGTGTTTCCGTTTCAGTTTTGCAAAATATTGCTTTATCGAATCGTCTGAAAAACTACCTCATGCGAGCGTAAAACCTTTTTTCCGATATTTGAGTTTTTTCGAAATTCACGTTTCCATTACTTGTTTTCAAATTCCGCATTATGCAGGTTAACGGAAACACGGCTCATGTTTGCGAGATCAGATTACACTATGGACTAGCTAGTGAGCTTACCTAATCACCTAGCTACAGTTACAGTTATAGCTAACAAACCTAGATACGATGCACACTTAAAGTTATAATTCTCCTGTCTTTCGATGAACATCAACACTTAACTCACCAGCTCTGATAAAATGTACTTTTTAAGTGCTTTTGAGTGGTGTTTATATTCCCGCCTCTCGGTGTTCGCGCACTGGATGATACAGGATGTTAAAGATGAAACATGATTGGCTTTTAATTCTTTCCTCTGAAACATGATTGAGCCTAGTTTCCGTGACCGTACGTTTAGTTCCTGCCATCCATCACACTACAAGTTCAAGCACAAACCTTGAATTTCTCCCTTCTCCAAGTTATGGAGGGTGACGGAACATCATTCCGGATCGTTTTGGCTCACTTTTAGCCCGTGGTTACAAGTGAATCTGATCTAAAGAATCTTTACAGGCAGAATGAGAGAATGTGAATGTTACTCAGCGCACAGCTATAGAATAAAGGCACGGAGAACACGTCAGCGGACTGACGAGAGCCAGAGGCGTAGCTGCAGGACAGCCTGCGGCGCTGAGGGCCGATCACTAAAATCCACACAATGTCAAGTGTCAAAGTGATGGAAGCTCAGGTAAAAACCTCAGATGGACAGAAAAAAATCATCAAAATGAAGTCAACAAGAGGACGACATCAGCTTAAAAGGTTATTTATTTTGTTGCTAGTTATTTTCTCAGCAGCTGCACAAATTGTGATGTTTAAAGAATATACAGTATATACATCGTGATAGTGATGTGACCTGACCTGCAAAGTTCTATCTAGCGAGCAAGCAGAATATTTCAGAATATAACACAGGATTTTAGCAAGCATTTATCCCAAGTGGCTCGTTAGCTTGTTATTTCGGAGCCTTCTCTAACCTACATGCCTACAATAGGCTCAAGTAAAAAGCTGGTGTTCAGAACAAAGGTCGTTTTAAATATAATTTTCTTTCTACTCTATCTGAAGCGCCTATATTCCATGTATGTTTCCCTGCACTGAGAAAAAAAGAACATAAAACTTGAATGTTGACTCGCTTCCGTCAAATATACGTTTAAACCACGTGATTATTACGTAATGATAAAGTAAAACTACATCGTTACACTGCTTAAATTGATTGTTTCTACACTGATTATTTTCCTAAAACAGCGCATCCTCAAGTGTTTTATTCCTCTTATACCACTGATGTTTTGGCAGCAAAAAAAAAGTCTTATTACAGAACAGCACTTTTTATCCATTTCTAGTTACATTTAACATTGTGGGTGGAATGACCATGAAACAAGTTAGTTCTTGTTCTGGCTTACGTTATAGCAGCTATAAACAGTCATTCCCTCACCAGCCTCTGTTTATTCTCTCTTTCTTGAAGTTAATAAGACAAAATAAACGCAGCTTGTCATGTTACTGAGAAACGGCAAAGAAGTGTAATCTCCTCTGTCCTGAAGATGTCGGAAAACTTAAAGTTACAGCTTTACTTCTGACACTGAAGACTCCTTCTATAAATGTTACATAAACATCTGCTTCACTTGAATGTTGACTCGCTTCCGTCAAATATACGTTTAAACCACGCGATTATTACGTAATGATAAAGTAAAACTACATTACGTCATTACACTGGGATGATAAAGCTGCGAGGATGAAACAAACGTTAGAGAACATCATACCAGAAATGTTCTTATGGAGTTTTATTCTGTACGGAGATGTTTATTCAACAATTATGGAAGGAGTCTCCAGTGTCGAAGCACTTGTTCTGTGGACGTTCAACATCGTTAAACGTAACTAAATGGATGAAAAGTACCATGTGACGTACTTTAATAAATAGAAATTTCTAGTCGTTGGCAAATTGCTGTGGTGTAAGAGGAATACAACACTTCAGGAAGTGCTGTTATTACGGTATATGGGGAAATAATCCACATCGTGGTGGGAACAGTCTCGTATTCTTCTTCACATTCGTCCCTGGATGCGTGCACTCATTTCAGCAAAGGCAGTTTCGCAATATATGTGAAGGTTCTTGGCCGGTAATGAAACTCTGAATTCCGAATGTGACCTCTGGACTCTCAATTAATGTAGGAAAACATATTCCCCTTCTGCAACAATTCTGTATCAGTAATGAAACAGTGAAACGTGATACACATCTTTGGCACCAAGTCATAAATCATTAACATCTCGCAGCATGACCTTGGAATTTAACTTAAGCTGGAAATGCGGCTCATGTGGAAATAATTGAGTTTGTGAGTCTTGGCCGTGCCTCAGCACAGAGAATAATTTACCTGCTTACAATGCTTCCAGAACATTGGGGTTTTTCTTCTATTTTTTTTTGTGCTTTGTGTATCATCCAGATTGTTGCAGATCATTCCAGTTCTGTTCTGAAGTAAACATTAGTTTTTTATGTCTTTGTTTATTTTGAAAAAAAAAATCCACCTGGGCGCTGTAGGATACCGAGTTTTATTTTCCAGTAAAAATTTAGAGGGTTGTGTTATACAGGACGCGGTGAGAGGCCGTGTTACTGCCTCAGTGGGTGTGTTAAAGCAGCAGACACTGACAGCGATACAGCGGAACAAAATGGCCGACATCGCCTGAAGGAAAAGTTCGGGCCAAGTTGAAATGCACACAGTTTCCCCAAATAATTTTCCCCAAATCAGACACGCAACACTTCTTGAGTTTTACGTTGAAGCTATGAGGCTAGTGTAGCTAACAAATAATCAAATGAATATTCCTGTCTGGGAAAAACTATATCTTAGCAACAGCAAGACCTTAAATATGGACAGTTTTATGTAATGCATACATTATCTTGATGACAAGTTGACGTTGAATCCTGGACTCTGGTCAGGAGGTGTTGATTAATGTTCTATAACAGCAGCTCTGACATTAGCGCAGGTTTATATTAATGCGCTCATTCTAATACGGTATCGTTTCCGTAGTAACAGCTCGTTCACAGGGACTTGTACTGTAGACGCTCCACATAAACAGATTAACATGTACTACACATGTACTACACATTTACTACACATTTACTACACTAATACTATACTGTAGTGCAGTATTCCATACTATACTAGTATTCTACAGTACATTATACTATACAATACTATACAAGTTCTGTTCTACACTATGCATCTATACTATACATTATAGTATACTGTGCTGTTGTGTGCTTTACTGTAGGGTTGTATACTATAACATCATTTGATACACTACTATTACTATGCTATACTGTAGTACAGTACACTAGTATGCTGTGGCTAGTGTACTGTACTGTTCTGTAGTATTCCATAATATACTGTATTATACTGTACTATGCATATATGTATACTGAACCATACTTATATTATTCTACACTATGCTATACATATATACTATACTATATGGAACTATACTGCACTGTACTGTACTATACTTACAGTATACCAAATTTATACTACACTATGCACCTATACTATAATATACTGTACTATTACATTCATATGCTATATATTGTGCTGTAAAGTACAACACATACTATATTTATACTACTATTCTATGCATACTATACTTTGATCTACTATACTATATGTACTGTACTATGTATTTTTTAGACTTTTAAGCAGTAATATTCATGTAAACCATATTCTGTAGTATTCCATAATATACTGTATTATACTACACTACTGTACTATACTATACTATGCTGTGCATATAAGTATACTGAACCATAATTATATTATGCTACACTATGCTGTACATATATACTATACTATATGGCACTATACTGCACTGTACTATGACATGCATATGCTATAGTATACTATATTGTGCTGGAATGTACAATGCTTATATTTATAATAGGATACAGTGCTATGCATACTATATGCACTGTAATTATAT
>JAOTRR010000033.1:15935065-15946007 GCA_028570945.1 Gogo arcuatus
TTAACAAAAGGAATATTTAAATTGATAAAGAATAGGAAAATAAATGTTGCATTTTTTTGGTAATAAATTTTTCTACATTTAATATATTTTCAAAAATATCATGGGAAAATTGAATTGTGAACCCAATACATGCTTAATAAATAGTTATGCAAGTCTGGCATTTGGGACAGAGCCTTAAGATGGCTGACGTTTTTGGGACAGAGCCGGAGATCTCATGTTGGAAAAATTATTTTTTACAGCTCGGAGATTTGAGCGCAAGCTTCAGGGCACTCAGTGTGATCGCGATTACAGGAAGGTGAATCATCTCGTTCAGGTGGTCTGTGCAATTATAATAGTGGCCATAGGGCATGTGTGCTCATTACACACACATACACACACACACACACACGGTGGTGTTTCACAGGCCTTTCTAACGAGCGCGCTCCTGTGGGATTGTGGCTCTGTAATTGGAGCCCCAGCCTCGTTCACCGTTCAGCCGTGCGGCTCGGCCTCCATCACGCTTTAATGTTCTCCATGCCCGAGGGAACGCAGAGAGAACGAGCAGATCCACACCCATACACCTCTTTCTCCCTCTCCACCTCCTCCCCCCTGCTCATTTTGTCTTCTGTAAGGATAAAGCCGGGCGGTTACAAAGGCAGCACTCTCTAATGGCCTGGCTTTATTCATGACCTGCTGCGGTGCTGGGGACGAGTCGGAGAGCAAGACAAGGAGAATATTACAGCCCTCCAGACATGAGGACGATTTAAAGCCTCTTTCTCATTTAGAGGTAAAGACCGGTGCAGGCTGGGTAATTTCCATCAGAGGACCCAGCAGCAATAAAGTGCAAAATCCACACAGGTCATACAGGGATGCAGGAAAGTTTTTTTTACAGTTTGAAGGGGCTGAAATTTTAATCTTCAGTCCTCTACTTAAAGAGGTACTGCACACTTAAATGTGTTTTGTGAGCTGGAAACTAAATGATGTGACTCAAACACATCAGTGCTGGTGTTAATATTGACAAAATTACTATATTATTTTTATACAAATCGGCAGTTTATGGGTTGAAAATGGTTCAAAATGCCATCTATTGGTCAAAATCATCCTGAACCTTTCAAGGCCGATGCTGACGTAGAGTCAACCTTTTGGTACTTCTCTACATCATGAAATTTTTATTAAAAAAAAAAGAATGTTAACACCCTCTAATCAGAGGTGGGCGGCCCTGACCTCCCCCAGCCCCACCCTCGAGTGGGAGTCTGTGAAACGACGCACATTTTCAATTGTATGCTGATCGAGACTCACTGAGAAACTAATGCCTCAGACATCCACATATGAAATACGAGTTAGTCTCAGACTTCATCAGTTCAGAGTCCATGCTTTAGTTATAGCCATAAACTAAACATAACACTAAAAGCTAACTGATGATATTATTCAGTCATGTTAGTCACTTATTCAGGCAAGGAATTTTATGTAACTTAACCTTTATAAATTTGTATTGAATAACCCTAGATCTAGAGCCTCAAAATGATACGGGACTGCCCTGAGAATCAAACATGGCCGCTTCCAATAAAATACCAGCTGCTGCATTTTAATTCTGTACTGGAGTCGGAAGTATGTTTCTCACCATCATATATGAGACATTTATTAAGATTGAGTGTTCATTTGCCTTTGGCTGAGCAAAACATTGTCAAATATGCAAAGAAAAGAAAAGAAAAAAAAAAAGAGACATTCACGCTCAGCTCGGCGCTTATCCTCACCCACACACACGCTCATAATGTTTTACTTCAGACTAATAAAAATGATTTGATAGCCATTCTGTCTGATGGAGCTACTGTGAAAATGTGAGAATGCACTCATAACACACACACACACACACACACCTGATGCGTCCCTGAAGCTGGATGCAGCACTTGATGATGCACAGATGTGCTTCAGGCAGTGATTTGGCATGAACACGATAAAGCGCAGGCGGAGAGCAAGCTCATGGCCTCGCCAAGGAAATGCAATGAGAAACAGGGACGAGCCAAGACGGGATAAACTGCGTGGTGTTTTTTTTTCTTCTACGTCATGGCAGCTGAGACTGTCTGACTGGCCGTCTGCCATGGAGGAAAAACAGAAAGAGCGAGAGATCGTTAACACACTACAGAAATCCCAGAGAGAGCAAGAGAGAGAGAGCATGAGAGAGCGAGATTGATTTTGACTTCTAAATGCCCTCTAACAATAAACTTGCATCTAAGAAGAAATGCTTTAAAAAAAAAACTGCCACATTCGTTTCATCAGGGATCACGAGAGCGACTGAAAACACACCGTCACATCAGCATGCAAAATTCAGAGCTTATGTCCTCAGAAGGAGAGAGAAACAGAAATGTAGAGTGAGACAATAAAATAAATGATTAATATAAACCTGTGATCTGCAGCTCCACTCCTCCCAGAGCTGCTCATTACAGAAAATCAATCAGCACCTTCTGACCAATCAGGACGCAGAACTCAGAACGCGAGTGCACTGAGTCAGTATCAGATGCGATAATAAGGATCAGGTGAAAATAAATGTATTAATTTATAGAGCGGATTAAATCTAAACACACACAGACTTCTGAACCGTACTGAACAGAAAGTGGAGATTATGACAACGCTCTGAAGAGGAAAAGACACGAAGCAGAATAAATGAGCAGAACAGAGTCTGAATACAGGAAGCGCAGCAGGAACACATCAGAGTTCTCATTACAGGAATGTGAAGTGTCTCAGCTGAAGTAAATACAAACATGAAGCCAAGGCAAAGACGAGAAAGTTCTGGAACAACATCTGTGTGAATGTTTATCTGGGGGGGAAAGCTTAAAGCTGTCTGTCTGTCTGTCTGGGTGTCTGGCAGTCTGCTTGTTTGTCCATCTATCTGTCTGTCTATCCAGGTATCTGTCTGTCTACCTATCTGTATTTCCATCTAGCTATCCATTTCTCCTTCTGTTTACCTGTCTGTCTACCTGCCTGTCAGTGTCCATCCATCTGTCTGTCTAGTTATCTGGATGTTTATCTGTCTGTTATCTCTTTATTCATCTATCTGTAAGTCTGTCTGTCTACCTATCTGTCTGTCTGTCTGACAGCCTGTGGGAGCTTTCTTTGTCCATCCATCCATCCATCCATCCATCCATCCATCCATGTCTGCCTGTCTGTCTGGGTATCTGTCAGTCTTTTTACTCATCTTTTTGTCCATCTAGCTATCCATCTCTCCATCTGTTTACCTGTCTGTCTGTCTGTCCGTCTGTCTATCTACCTGTCCATCCATCTGTCTGTCTAGCTATCTGGATGTTTATCTGTCTATTTATCTGTTATCTCTTTATTCATCTATCTGTCAGTCTGTCTGTCTACCTATCTGTCTGTCCATCTAGCTATCCATCTGTCTGTCTGTCTGTCTCTGTTTATGGAGCTTTCTCTGTCCATCCTTCCATCTATCAGTCCATCTCTGTCTGTATGTCTGTGCATCTGTCAGTCTGCCTGTTTATCCATCTCTCTGTTTGTCTTTTTACTCATCTTTATGTACATCTAGCTATCCATCTCTCTGTCCATTTACCTGCCTGTCTGTCTGGCTATCTGGATGTTTATCTGTCTGTCTGTTATCTCTCTCTTCATCTATCTGTCAATCTGTCTGTCTACCTATCTGTCTGTCCATCTAGCTGTCAATCCATCTCTGTCCGTCTGTGTAATCTGTCTGTCTGGTTCCCATTTTTTGTTCTCTCTCCTTTCTCTATTTATTTCTCCTTTATTTTTCTTATTTTTTCCCCTCTCGTTTCTTTCTTTCCTACTCCATCTCTTGTCTTCTCTAACTCTTGTTTTCTCCTGCTATCTCACTTGTTCTTTCTTTCTCTCATTTTCTCGTTATCTTTTTATCTATATTTTTCCATCTCACGCCATCTTTCTTTTTCCCTCTTCATCTGTTTTTCTCTTATTCGCCCTCTCTGACTTTCTCGCTCACCCACACACTTCAGCTCTTCATCTGTCTTTCCTCTATCTCCCTTTTTACCGCTCTCCATTTTTTTCTTTTCCATCTTTATTTTGGTCCATCTCTCTTTGCTCATCGCTCTCCTCCGCACTGCACTTGCGTGAGTTTGTCTCTTCGTCGACTCCGCGTGAACTTTGCTCCACATGTAAATACAGTTTGGTAAAGTTTGGCGAGTGCGTATCCCGCAGCGGCCGTTTTTCACAGCACAGTTAATGTTGCGAGAAGAGCAGAGGCATAAAGAGATACTTTTAATCAGGAAGACAGTTATTACAGCTATTAACATTACCATCCACTTTAGCTAATGAGCATAATTATCCACTAGACCAATGGCTGAGCTCCACATTCCCCCTCGTCCTGCTGAGGAATTAATGACTCTGCCTTTTGAGGCTGATAAAAAGAAGGTCAACTCTGTTTAGTACTTCCACTTAGTGATGCTGAGTGATGATTACGTAAGATTGTGTTTTTGTTTTTTTTTATGAGTATTTTGTGTGTGTGTGTGTGTGTTTTTCAGGCTTACTCCAGGAGAGTTACGTGGAGGAACCAGATGGCCTGGTGTCCATCAACCTTCTCGTCATGTGTGCCGTTTCTGCGTTCACCACCGGGGCGGCGCTCTCTGCCCTGATGATCTGCTGGCTCATGACGTTCAAGCACCGACGCCGCTCCAGGGGCGGGGCTTCGAGCCAGGCTGGGCGTCGCCATGCCGACAGGGAGCAGTGCGCACTAGGACACGGACGTAGCAGCTCAGCGATTAGCGTGACAAGGATCAGCGGTGTTGATGCACAGGTAGAGGACCTGTTCACTAATGGCTGGCCAAAATCTGGAGAAATTCAGGATCCGGGATTGCCGACTCCAGAGCAAACGCCACTGCAGCAGAAACGGCCTGCTCCTGATGTCCATGACCACACCCATCTCCACCTTCCAGACTCGGATTGGGAGCAGAGCCAAACGTTTATCACCCAAACAGGTCCAAATGCCTCCATCATGTACCTGAGCTCTGATTACTTACAAGGCGGTGACGGAGACCAGCAGGATGATCCGGGTATCCCGAATGTTGAAAGGCAGCGCTATTTCATCCTTCCTCATCCCGCCATACAGAAAGAACAAAGCAGGCATCATTCAGCTCCTAAGACACGTAATTCCGCATGTGATTACCGACCGGCGACGCCACAAGACTCGCCTGAGCGCAGGAAGGTAGTCTCTGCTCCGAATCCGCATTCAGATTACGGAAATCCGCCACACTGGAGCCAAAATGGCAACAATGGCAAACCCAGCAGACACCACCATAACTATCCGATACAGCCACGTACGAACGCAGCGTTGGTGCGACCCGGTGTCCTCCACGCCACCAGGGGACTCGGCGAGCTGCAGGACTTCAGCCATGTTCTGGGAAGGAGGATGGACAGCGAGAGGGACGCGAGGAGAGAAAAGGACAGAGAGTGTACAGCCAACGGACAGTAAAGAGACAGAGAAGCTCCCTCTTTTCCAGAGAGCCGTGACTCCCAAAACCTGCCCGAAAAACTGTCTCACTGCCGTCTATAAAACCCCACAGTGTTGCTCGAAAGACAGTTTTTCAGTCGACCAAGTGAGACAGAAACCGAACCAAGCGTCGAGCTGAGCACTCGCCAGTTAGCCTCATTCCCCCAAACCTTTAGCACTTAGCATGTTAGCAGAGTTCTCCGTAGCCCCTCTGCCCCCAATGACACGGAGCCTCTTTTCAGGAAACCGGATATCAGTATACTGTGAAGTGTTCACTCGACTCTACAGCCAACAGTAGCAAGTCTCCCAGAGAGGAAACAGTTCAGTGGACGTTTGTGTTCTTTATTTCCCCAGTGTGTGTATGTGTGTGAGATATACAGTATGTCCTGATACCAGACGCAAATCTAGATGTCAGCTAAATGTGAAGACGACAGAGCCGAGGACGTCTAGCAGTCGAGCCACACTGCAGCTTCTCACGTACACAGAGCCGATATCAAACAGACTCTTTACATTTGTTTTAGAAGCATTCAAAGGACAAAAGTGACTTAAAGCAACTTCTGATTGCAATTTTTTTTTAAACAGGCGTGTGCGTGTGTATGTGTGAAAGTCGAACGTCCTGATTTTGATGACTGACAGCAATGACAAGACAAGATCTCAAAGACAACCTGACATCAAAAATGACATCTTGTTATTTCGTGTCTCAGGCTTTATTGTGCACGGTTCATTAGTATCAATCAGTTAATAAACAATCTTATTATTTTATTGTAACAATCAAAACGTTTTCTGATTGTTTGATGTGTCACCACACACAGGTGGGCGGGGAAAATATTAATCGATAATATCTTTACATGTTTCTCCTCCCCTCCCCCCACAGCCAGTCATTGTCAAAAAAAAGTCAGAAATACGTATCTTACGAATAAACTAACGTATATCATAAATCATTTGATAAATAAAAATGTATTCAAATTTCTGTTTCAGTGTTTTTAGAGTAAAAACTGAATTGCTGATCACTAAATTATTCCGCATTACTATAGCGATATTCAGATAACGTTAACATTACATATCTAGCAGTAGCTATCTGATGTTATGCAGCTATCCAAGTTCATTAGCAAACCTTTGGGAAGCTGTCATAACGTGTAATTAAAACTGTTTGCCAAGATTGCTAGCACCACTAAGACATGATAGCATGCTAATTAGTACATCTACGAAAAAGTGAAAATAAAAGCTGTTGTGACCGTCGGATTTAAGAGACACGGAGACGCCTGTCACTCGGCAAAATCAGGACGTCCACGAAAAAGAGCGTTCGCCAACAATCATGGAACAGATCGAGAGACGACATGCTGCGAGCTGCGAGCTCTGGGGTGGTTTAGAAGTAATAACAATGACAACAGTAATAAATGTGGGTGGAGTTTGTGTGTGTAAATGTTTCTGATGTGTGTTTGCTGCTGGATACGAACACTGAGGGCTTTTGTAACTGTCTTTCTGCCTCACTGACCCGTCTCTCGCTTTCTCTCTAAATCTCCCTCATTCTGTAAAGTGAAATGTGATTCTCTCTCTCTCTCTCTCTCTCTCTCTCTCTCTCTCTCTATCTCTCCATCTTGTCTCTGGGGTGCTGCTTCGGGAAGCGTCTCTGAGACACTGAGGCTCTTTGTTGTGGGCCGGACAGATGAGGCTCGTCGAGGCGTTATGAGTCAGGCAGTGAGGGAATAGCAATGAGCGGCAGAATGAGTCCGTCCCTCTGGGGCTCCGTCCTGATTCGAGTGAAGGTTTCAGCGGGCCATCAAAGGGAACAGGGGGCAGGGTGCAAAGGAAGGAATATTAAACAGCGACCTCAGCTTCTTCCTGCACCTCCATTTCCAAACCAATTCCAAAAAAATATCAAATCATCACTGAAGTGGAGTAACATCGTGACATCATCAAGAGCCCCAACCAATCAGATGCCATCAAGGAATAACAGGGATATTATTAATAAGGGTGGGTCTTATGATCTGATGTGATGACTTGATGAAGTAGTTTTCCTTTCTTAGAAAACAAATCATAGTTTTGTTATTTTACCGAGTTGCGTTATTGTTGCGTTTTTCTTTCACGCTATTTTATTTAATTGAGAAGATACAGTGCATCTGGAGCGTAAACACCGCTTCACCTGCATAACTCCATTTCTCTCAGGAATTAATGTTTTTATTTGGCAATTTGCTGATTTCTGAATGCACAAAAAATAACTTTTGAGTACAAGCAGGATTATTGTTGCAGCGTGTTTTCGCTTCATGTAATGGCACGTCTTATATAGATATGTTTATTTGACAATGAAAACACAGACTCGCTTTTCAAATTGTTGAGGATGAAAACAAAGCACCATGGTGGCTTTTCAGTGTGGTTCTCAGAAATGCTACGTTAAATGGGACAGGCAAAAAAGAAAAAAGTAATTATTTCCTTATTTATTATTCCATACCATATATATGACAGCCATTTTATTAGGGCCGTTGTAGGTAAAAAAGAAACAAAGAAATACGGAGCTGAGGGAGGGGGAAATATTCCGAAGAAAAAACTCCGACATTAAAAAATCACAAATTTACAAGAAAAAAACCTTGGAAAATATAGAGGGTTTTTTTTTTTGTCAAGGAACCACATCGCTTCAATTTGCAAGGTTTCATCAATGCCATGGCACCACAGACGCCACAGCTGAGCTGAGAGATACAGGAAATGCAGTCTTTCCTCCTCAATCATGAGGAATAAAGCGCAAAGAGATTTTCAACTACATTTCTCAGAATGCACTGCAGCCGGGAAGCATGTGATTGTTGTCTCAGTGAATATCAGGGTTTTTTTCCCCTCATAAATTTGTGACTTCTTAATCTCGGAAATTCTAAGGTTTTTTCAGACTATTACCCCGTCCCTCAGCTCTGTATTTTTTTTGCCTAATACGCTGTCGTACATACACCTGTAGAAGTACATAAAATATATTCCTGCACAAGCAGCTATTAAATCGAAAAATGGTTAAAATCTGTAGAACTACCCAGTTGCATAACTAGTTTTAATCAGGCTACGTTCAGACTGTCAGCTCAAATCCTATTTTGTGCATATCTGATCTGAATCCGATCTTCCTGATTGACTGCCCACGTTATGTATTGCAAGTAATCAGATCCGATCCGTGTGTCTGTGTGGCAGTCATTATTTTCAGTCTTAGGTTTTAGGTTCCATAAAAAATAACAAGACAGCGTCAGAGACGGAGGAGGCTTGCCTGCTCGGCTTTATCTCACGGATATCGTTTTCTGTAAAGAGACGTTTATGTAACATTTATGGAAGGAGTCTCCAGTGTCAGCGCAGTGTCAACAGTCCGAGGTAAAGCTGTAAGTTTTCAGGACAGCGGAGTTTACGCTTCTTTGTGGTTTCACAGTAACATGACGAGCTGGAAACAGTAACTCTGCTCCCTCTAACCTATCGTTGATTATTTTCCTAGAAGATGACAACACTTGCTGATTTATTCCTTAATCATTTGGTTGAATAGTAGGTAAACTTTACTGAAACATTAAAAAAAAAACTTTTGACTTGCAGTGTATCGAGCCGAATCAAAAGTCGTGGAGGAAAAATGCGTGCTCGTTTTTCTCAGAACGGAGTTTTTCTCTGTGTTTCTTGTCTAGGTCGTTTTCTGAGTAATGACCCGAATGCATAAGAGCACTCTCTGAAGCATTCGTGGTTATGTTTATTTGGCCGTTTGTGACCTCCTGAGAGTGCTGAGTACAGGAGAACATGGAGAGAGAGAGAGAGCGAGAGAGAGAGAGACTGTTTGTGCAGAACGTCAGATCTGATCGAATCAGCCGAATTAATGGAGAGACGGATGGTGTATTAGCGTCACTGGCTATATTCATCACAAACATCAGTGTGTATTAAAAGCATCAGGACTGATGGGGGGAGAGAGAGAGAGAGAGAGAGATGAACAAAATCCACAGGAGAGAGACAAAAAGTGTGTAAGTGCACGATCTATAGAATACCCTATGGAGCTTATTACCATGTCTGAGTGTGTGTGTGTGAGAGAGAGAGAGAGAGAGAGAGATTTCTAAGTGAATTCCTCACTGTAGAGTCAGTTGTTTTTCTTTCAGGGTTTCTCCTCCATGCATTTTTCAGTGTCAGGTCTGAAAATGTCAGTGTGCTTTTAGCTCCACCTTGAGGCATAAAAGTCATGTGTGCTCCTCTTTCCTCTTCTCCCTTCACATGTAGTCAAATCACCTGAGACATGTTAGTGTGTGTGTGTGTGTGTGTCTGTGGTGTGAAGTTTCCTTTTTGTTTTTGCACTGGATCTCTGAGCCTGACTGAAGTAATAAACATCTGTCTCACCCGAAATTCCTTCTATAAGGCCTCAGCAAAATTTCCAGCTCAACTGCTTCTCAAAAACCACACGAAAGACTTGAAACTAGCCCGAAAAGTTTGAAAAAGGGAGATGCGTTTGTGTTCTTTTTCTCAGTCTTTCTCAGTGTAGGAAACATGGTCACTGTGGTGCGCACGCATTTCTGGTTCTCATTATCTATAATATGCTTTTATTAATCGCCTGATTTACTCCGCAATCCTCTTTCATCAGAAATCGCTCTGTACATCATAGACACACTGTCTGCATTTCAGGGCTGTAGTACTCAAGTCCAGTCTCGACGTTTTATTCTATTGTCTCAGACTTGTCTTGGACTTGGCTGCTGGTCTCACCAAATATTCTAGTTGGCCTCGACGGGTAGGACGTTGCATGGCTTTAAGTTTGCCCCTCCACAAAACTATCTGTAGCATCAGTAGCAGCTAGGCCGCACATTTCCAGATCTGCCTTCGTCACCTCTGCCCATGTCTTCCGTGGTCTCCCTCTTTTCGCTTGCCCACTCACATGCAGGCTGCCCACTTTCTTAATCCTGCTGCCTTAAAAAAAGGTTTTTGTTTTCCTCATGTAACTCCTCCTTCAAAACAAAATCATTGATTAAATGAGCTTGTTCAGAAAATGGCCATTGGTTCAATTAACTCAAAATCCATCTAGAATGGGCATTGACATTGGCCGCCCGGTAACCAATTGTATGCCTGCCAAAACTCATTGTGTCTCATTTGGCCTAGACTAGTCCTGATCTTGGACTCAACAAAGGTGGACTTCACTACAGCTCTGCTGCATTTGCACTTTGCCTTTGTTTGTGGAAAATGATCAGACTTGATTCTGATTATTTGCTTAAAAATAAGACATCAGTGACTATTTTTAAACCAGCCTCTCTAGCTAGCTAGCTAACACAGCTGCCAAATGTTTGCTAATATGGGAGGTTCTTCTTTCTTCTAACTTCCTTCTAACATTGTCAGCTATTTATTAAGTCCTGTTACTAGTGTTGTAGTACTTGAAACCGGTCTTGGTCTCGAGACCACTTTTTGAAGGTCTCGGTCTCGTCTCAGAATTGATCGCATTTTTACTCGATCTTGTCTCGGTCTCAGACATAGAGACTCGGGATTTTATTTCAAGACCACAACTGTGGGGATTTCACTAAA
>JAOTRR010000033.1:16004529-16014936 GCA_028570945.1 Gogo arcuatus
GCAGCCATTTTGCCGAGTCGCTCGAAGTGATTATCGAGAAATAGTCCGAATTTCTGACCAATCAGAGCACAATTTTCTATAATCACCTGCGTATTTATACTCAAAGCCTTTATGGGATAAGACTGCTCCTTCGTATTTTAGATGATAAATGTATACACAATTAGTCACCTCAATTTAAAAAACTGTAGCATCTTTAGTTTCTTCTTCTGCTCCTGAAATATTCATACAAAATTTATTTTAAAATTATGAATAAAATACCGGTAGCAACACCTCCTCCATAATGATGGATTATTCAACAGTCTGATTTCAGGCTTCAGCTCAAGAAAAAAAAAAAATTCAGCACTGAGTTACAGCAACACTCTCTGGACAAACACTAAACTAGACTGCACCAGTAGAGGGCGCTGAAGTGCTGTTTTTGAGGTAGCATTAACAAAGTAAAACGTGCGACTTAAACAACCAACACACACTCGATGTGTGTGTGCAGGTGTGTACGATATGGTATTCAGATTATAGTCTGGAAAATAAAGTAATCTTAACGCACCGATTCAGTTCATTAAGGTGCTGAATGAACTGCGTGTGGTGTGTTAGAGCCGGAAAAACACTAAACGTGCAGCTTCGCTCATCTCTGCATTACAGTAAGGGATTACCGAGAAACACGTTTATCCGAACACTACACTACAGTTCAACACTACACCATCCCTTCTGCTGTGAATAAATTAAATAGGTTAGAATTTTCTTTTATTATGAGGAGTAAGATAACCACACTACAATGAGTCGAGAGTTAACGTGACCGTGCGCATGCAGGAAAACGGTCAAAACGCTCTGTGCTGTTGCAGTGTACAGGATGTGTTGGACTTTAACGCGTTGCCTGATTTTAGCTTCTGTAATCTCTGTAGATGATACTGCGGGCAGTGTCCTACTGTTTCCTCCACACACACACACACACACACACACACACACACACACACACACACACACAAAAACGCCTGTGCGTGTATGTATGGAAGCCCTGAAACAACATTTATGAAGGCTGCGTCATTATTTCAACATAACAGCTCGTTAACTCCTTATTTTGACTGACATGTACACATCATGTTTTACTAATTAAACAAATTCAGAAGGTAAAAATGACTTGCTGAATTCCGTCAGTTCAAGTGTTAGGAGTAGGTTTGTGCGATATATTCATTCGGTCGTCTCTATGCTGCTACATTTACTCTGATTATATTTCCAGTCCTGCCAACTTTTACGCATTTTGCATACAAGCGCTGCAGTTTATCACCAGACTACGCTGCTACGAATTAACACTCGTAAATACACCACAAGAGTATCTCTCCCCCTCTGATAAAATGGTACATGAGCCAATCAACATGTAAATCTGGAATGACTGACAGTTGCGCAGATGTTTTAAACTTTCAGGTATTAACAGACAACACCTCAGAGCCCCGCCCCGCCCCCTTCCACCTCATCGAGTTGTGCTCATGACTGGTCATCCTCACTTTGTCGCAGTAAATGGAGAATATTTTGAGGTCATCGATATACACGTTTGACTTGGCCAACATTAGGCATGTATATACAGACAGGTCCATAAGTATTTGGACAGGGATGCAATTTTCATAATGTTGCGTCTGTACACCACCACAGTGGATTTGAAATGAAGCTATCAAGATGTGATTGTAATGTAAACTCAGCTTTAATTCAAGGCATTTAACAGAAATATCACAACCATTTAGGAATTACGGCCATTGTTTACATAGTCCCTCCATTTTCACAGGCTCAAAAGAAATTGGACAATTGACTGACAAGCTCTTTCATGGCCAGTTGTGGCCTGTTTCCTTGCAATTTCTTGACAAGAAGATTAAAAAGGTCTGGAGTTGATTCCAAGTGTTTTGCATTTGGTAGCCATTCATGGGAACTCTCAATATGTGGTCCAAAGAGGTGTCGATGCAAGTGAAGGAGGCCATCATTAGGCTGAAAAAACAAGAGAGACCCATCAGAAAGATAGGAGAAACTTTAGGAGCGGCCAAATCAACAATTTGGTACATCCTTAAAAAAAGAAGGAATGCACTGGTGAGCTCAGCAACACCAAAAGGCCTGGAAGACCACGGAAGACAACTAAAGTGGATGATTTGTAGAATTCTCTCTTTGGTGAAGAAAAACCCCTTCACACCAACATCTAGCCAAGTCAAGAACACTCTCGAGGAGGTATGCGTATCATTGTAGACTTAGACAATCAAGAGACGACTGCAGTAAAGTCCTGGCAGAGCATCTCAAGGGAGGAAACTGAGCATTTGGTGATGTCCATGGGCTCCAGACTTCAGGTAGTCGTAAACTGCAAAGGAGTATTAAAATGATGCTTATATTTATAACCATGTTAGTTTGTCCAATCATTTTTGAGCCTGTGAAAATGGAGGGACTATGAAGAAGAAGAAGAAAAAAAGCTGTAATTCCTAAATGGTTAATGTGATATTTTTGTTAAATGCCTTGAATTAAAGCTGAAAGCCGACACCATAACAGCTTGATGGCTTCATTTCAAATCCATTGTAAACACACATATTTCAGAATTGCCACGTTTCCTGACGGCACAGCCGATACAGTATTATTACTCCTCTCCTCTCCTCTCCTTAAACAGGAGAAATGCTCGTTTTCTTGGCTTTTCTGTAGGCTGCCAGTTCTGGACGATTAAATCGAGCAGGGGAAAAAAAAATCAATATCGCACAAGCCTAGTGAGGTGTCGAATAAAAATCATGAGATATTTTGTCAAAATAACATGGAGCTCCAGGATCAGGGCTTCCATGTATACACACGAGATGGGTACCACCATTTTCAGACTTTAGCTTGTCCATAATCTAAAGGATCTGACGTGTTTGTTAGTGTGTGCGATGACATGATGTGTGTTGCTTTATGATGTAGGCTGCAAAAGTGTTGAGCCTCAACCTCAGTGTGTCTTGCATGCTAGTCCTTTGTTTTGCTTGCCCTGGTAATCTGTTAACATTTTTACTGTCCTGTTTACAGTGTGTGTGAAATTCCTATTCAACATAAAATGAAGATGGAGTAAAAATGAACAGGTTTGCGTGCCTTGAGGATGACACGAACGAGAAAGCTAGGACACCAAACGAATTCTCATTAGCACCGTGTTTCTTCCCGTTCCCTCGTACCGTATTTAAAAAAAGGGCTCGGTGTGTTTCTGGCTTCGGCATGAGCTGTGTACAGACGTACAAGCATGAGTACAGATGTGCCTTTGCAGCAACACTACAGTTTAAAAAAATAAATAAAGGAGTTATTTTTCCATCTAATTCACCAGAGTGCCAGAATAATTTTACACACTTAAAAAACATTATTCTGGTAGTCTTCTTTAGTATTATATTATTTTTCTATGTACACATCTGTTTTTTAATTAATTATTTGCATGTTAGATCTATATGATAGCTTGATAATGTATTTTAGTTTGTAAAAAAAAAAAAATCTGGTTCGTCTTGAAGGAAAAAAAAACTAACTACAGTATCGTGTTACTCCTAAATATCCTGTAAACCTGAATATTTGTACTTGCTTTCTCCCCATCTTTTACATAAATAAATGTCTAAAAAAAACACATTATTCTGGGACTATTTGTGTAATCATGAGAAGATGAAATGCATAAAGTGTGTGTGTTTTGGTTCTTGGCCCTGTTTAGACAGCATTAGGTTCTCAGCGTGAGGACTATAAGAAAAGCTCTGCATGTTTTTGCAGCAGGTTTCTACAGACCCAGACGTTTGAGTCTCACACACTGGACGATGGAGTTTAAATTTCTTTCATCGACATGTTACTCGAGTTTAATTTGGTTAAGTTTCCTACATTACCCACAATGCCATTCGATTCCCTGCTGATAGTGGTGCATTGGGCTACTGATCAGAAGGTTGTGAGTTCAAATCCCAGCATCACCAGACTGACCCTTATTCTTCAGCTGCTCAGGTGTATCCTGTTGCTTTGGATAATAGTGCAAGGTAAATGTACACACTCATACACAAAACAATTTGGTCTTTCGTTGTACTTATGTTTGCATGTAATTACATTGATGTAGTGATAAGTGTCGAAACTTGCTTCATTTCATCTTAAACACGTGATCAGTGATGTCCAAAGCTTCGTTCCGCACTCAACCGTGTGATCATGCAAAGCAGGAGAAGTTGTGAATTTAAAAAAAAAAAAAAGTAACCAACTTATCCTCCATACTGTTGAACAAATATTGTTCAACAAAAATCTGTAGACAAACAATCCCTCTTTAGTTACACAAGCCCCCTGTCCAGGTAATTACCCAGTCCACAAGCACTTGCACCACCCAACATAACCAGTACATTTATGTTCATCAGGCACTAAAGACCACTTGAATTTTTCCCTATTTGCCTGAATTCTGGTACACCACACTCACTCAGTCAAAATGAACTGCTATTTACTCATTTGACCACCAGGGTGCGCTCACATTCACCATTTAGAAAAGCGAGCAATGAACCCCCTTTTTTTGGGACACGTTTGAAAAAGAAGCTTCAGTGCATTGGAAAGCTTCGTTTTGCCATCACTAACCCACAGGAAAGTTTACTTAAAAAAAAAAATCTCCTAGAGAGCAGGTTTTGTTGACTCCAGTGTATTTCACAGAAACCAGTATTCCCAATCACCATTGTTTGTCTACACGCGCACTCCTTCATTTGTTCATTTTAATCTTTATATTTGCGATTACATTTAGTCATTTACCAGCTCATAAAAAATAAGTAATAAAAAAGCGAGTTATTCCTTCTAAAGCCATCCGTTTCCTGATTCTGCACTACCACTGCTTTGTTCTGTCTGCATTCTTGAGAGAAATTGAGTTTTGTAATTATGTAAATAGTTTGTGGTGCCGTGACCAAAGAAAACTTCTTTCTATATAAACATTTCACCATGGAGTTGCACTGAATATGCAAATGCAAATCTGGCGTTAACTTTTCTAGTTAACTTTTGAGTAATGGATTAACCCACTGCACTAGCTTTAGAAACCACACCTCTGTAGGTAAACAGTGGCATGAACAAAAGTTAGCAAAAACACAGTAAGTCTTCTGATTACTCAGTGCATCATAAATTACAGCAGTTAATTAACTCATTAACAGGTGCATTAAATTGAGTAAACATTAGCCTTTGCTAGTCTTTCCAGCCAAGAGAGAGAGAGAGAGAGAGAGAAGGACCAGAAAGACCAGGAGAGAAAAACTCGAATCCTGAGAACTTTATACAGTTCACTTCTTTCTCTTTCCTCTCTTCACATCTGTACTCCATTTTTGTGTAAAACCCCAACACATGTTGATAAAAAAAAAGCGGCTGTTCAACTTCATCAGACCTCCAATTAGCGACTTCTAAAATCATGTGATCAAATTAGATGCATCCTATTGGTTTGCCTGTAGTAGGTGTTTCCCAGAATTCCTAGATCGCTACATCAATAAAGGTCAATTCCTACGGAAAGCCATTTAAGTCAATCAATCAATCAATCAATTAAGCATGCCTATGACAGAAAGAAATGAAATAAATCAATCTATAAATATATAAATAAATGTAAATATGAGTCAGTATAGTTCAATCAATCAATAAATAAATAGGGGTTTTTTTTTCAAAAGACTACTTTTATTTATTTTTCTTATTTTTCATAATTCCACATTTATTTTTTTTTCTGAATCTGTAAGATAACCCTGCCCCATTCATTTGAATATTACAGAGGGAAATACAAAGAGCTGGGAAATAAATGTGGCATTGGGTAATAAAAGTCCCCTGAAATAAATAATAAAATTAGTCCTTTGAAAAACATCATTTTGAAATAAAAGCCTATCTATCTATTGAACTATATTGACTTGTTTCTGTATTTATATTTACATTTATTTATTTCAGGATTATTTAACAGTCTTATTTATTTATTTACCTATTTATTAAAATAATTAAATAAAGACTTAAATGACATTCCACCATACAAATTCCACAATATTTATGCAAAATAATGCAATATTTCATGTTAATATGTATAATAGAAAACTGAAAGTGTAACAGCGAAGCAGATTCATTTGTTTCATTGTTTATTTCTAAAATGTGGAAGAAAGGCACATGGTTCTAACAGTGTATTTGTTGTTGATGTCTGAATGGATCCAGTTATTTCTTTATCATCACATGCCCTTTATTAGTGTGTGTCATTTAGAAATATTTCTCTCTCTATTTCACTCAGTTGTAGTGAGTGATGTGTCATTTGTGAACGAGTCGGCTCTTTTGGATGAACGTTCAGAACCGACTCATTTATGAGCAACACTATTTACTCTGACTGTATAATTTAATCAAAAAGCTTCCATGCAAAAATCTTTTCAGTATCTAAGCTGCTTCACAGCATAAACTGATTCGTTTTTAGTGTCGCTTTATCCTGGTCTCAGTGTCGTTTGATGTTGCTTTCTTAAATCTGAATGCCATAGAACTGAAACATGTGACTTACATCTTCTGTGTTATCATTTATTCGAAAAATGAAGTTCTCATTTTCAGTTGGTTTATAACAAAGTGGCAACAGGCAACCCGAAAGAATCGACTCTTATTAGTGAGTCAAATGAGCCGGAATTCCCACCACTAGTTCCAGTGGAGGAGGAGTGTGTAACTCTCATAGTTTGGAAAGGAAAACAGACAGACGGGTAATTCCACAGGTTCCAGTGTATATTTGAACATATTCAGTAGGCCAGCTTTCTTCTTTTTTTCCATTCTGTGCAGCCCGTTTAACCACACACAAATACCAGCTATCCTGCTAGCACAGAATGTAATTTAGTTCTCCACGACGTTGCAACCATCCTGAAAATGTCAGCACATCAGATTTTTTTTCTACTCCAAGAATTTTATTAAATCCTCACACTCTCCCTTTATCATCATCAATCATCATCCTCATCCTGGTAAAACTGTGTACGAAGCAGGAACACACCGTGGATGGAACCCTGGTACATCAGGGCTCCGTGCGCGCGCGCGCGCACACGTCCACCATACTCATTCACACCTAATGGCAATTTAGAGTCGGAAATCTGCCTACTGTGTTTTTTTGTTTTTTTGGTAACACGAGGAAACCGGAGAACCCAGAGGAAACTCACGGATATGGGGAGACCATGTGAAAAGTCTGCATAGGATTGAACCGGGAAAGGGAGCTGAAAGGTGGTAATGTTGGCTGCTGTACCAGTGCACCGGCCTCCTCCGGTGATGTGGAGTAAATATTCCAACTTGTCTTACAGCCATAAAATCAGGTATATCAAGAAAATTACCACAGAAGTAACAATTTTCCAAAATGATGCTGTGCCACATTTTCCCAATTAGGAAACTAGCTGCATGTGACATCATTGAGATGTAAACTGCGCGTAGTTCGTGTGTGTGTGTGTGTGTGTGTGGGCGCGCGTGCGCGCACATGCACGCGCATGCACTATCTTGATAAATATGAAAGAAAAATATTTTTCCTATTCTAACCTATCCACATAATTCTGTCTACAGAAATGGAAGACATGTTCATGGAGTGTCTGTAATTAAGGAGGGAATCACGATGACGCAGAAGCACTCAGTGCGTGTGTGTGTGTGTGTGTGTGTGTGTGTGTGTGTGTGTGTGTATCGGATCAGAATGTGATGTTCTTTGATCCCACACACAGATCAACAAGCAGAAGACAGAGAGGATGTTTCCATCACTGCATGTTGCGCAGTTGGTTGTAGATGTGCTCCAGGATTTGAGAGTAGGCCTGGTCTTTGGGGGCGTGGCCACTCATGGACGCCTGAGGAAGAGAAAGTGTACAGACAGTAATGCTAACACGTCCAGGTACGTGGTTATGTGCAGGGAATAAAACACTTGGGGCTGCGCTGTTACAGGAAAATAATCAACAATGTGATGAAGTGCAGTTACTGTTACCACCCCATGTTTTATTTTCTTTTTATCCATTTATAGTTACATTTAATGTCAGACATCCAGGAAACAAGTTAGTTCCTCTTCTCAATTACGTTATAGCTGCTATACAGAGTCGTTCCCTCAACACATTTACAGAGAATCTCTGACACTGGAGACTCCTTCCATACATGTTAAACATCTCCTCATCATATCCACGATTACAAATGATTTTTAATTGGTTCATCCGCTGTACAAGCTCTATGAATGAGCTGTTACTATAAAATAATGTATGAATATAGAAACGAGTGCATTTATATGAACCTGTGATTTGTAGCTGCACTACTGTCAGAGCTGCTGTTCTAGAAAACTAATCAACACCTGACAACCAATCAGAATCCAGAATCCAGTGCAAAACATTAAAACACTAAATATGTCTTGGCTGACTGAGGGAAAGAGGGATATTGTGTAAATGTAATTTTTGGCTGAAAGTTTCTTTTATTTTCTGTTATAATAAGTGTTTAAACAAATTTAAATGAAAATTAAAGAATATTTTGGAGTGTTTCTGTACCAACAAATGGCCTAGTTTAGGGAAACGTTGTGTGTGTGGCCATGCTGTGTGCTGACAAACCTTCATTTTCTCCAGTATTGATGTATCAGAACACCACATCTGATTAAAATTGACCAGGTCTGGAGCTGCTCGATAAAACTCCACCAGCATCATCTGCACACAAGTGTCCAAGTGTAAACATCAAAACACAAAGAGCAAGGAAGAAGAAGATCACGATGATGATGATGATGATTCCCTTCAGGTCTATTCCACTAAGTCACTTATATAACTGACTGCATTACAGATGTACTGTTGCTAGTTTATTAGCTACACTTACAGTACATAGTCACTACACTCACTGGTAACTCAGTTGATTGGCTTTAATATAAGAACAAGTAGAAACTGACCCCAGACCTGTAGACGTGAGCACTTGCACACCGTAGCACATAAAACCTCTTCCAGTTGCTGCTACATGTTAAATGATCATACCATTTCATTGAGGACGTCTGTGGTGAGGAAGTTGTCCTGCACGTACGTGACTTCCACTGCCACTGGGATACCATAATCATTCGGCCTTTGCTGAGAGAGAGAGAGAGAGAGAGAGAGCATTTTTAAATGATCATGTTCCTTGTTGGTTTGGGTGGAGTGCACTCGCAAAGGGGTGCAAAAAAAAATTCATAATCAAAAAAATCATATAATGATATTTCTACACGATACGCATCACAATATATAGATTTGTTAAAGTGCAAAAGTGTGGTGTTTTTAAACTGTACACTTCAACATCTAATCAGCACCTTTCCATCAGAGATTACAACTGTTTTTAAAATATTTTAAAAATGAATAAGATATCTAAATGTCAGAAAAGTATATTGTGACAATTTATTATAACAGCGATATCATCACAGTGCCCAGCTCTAGAACTCACTCTGATCATGTGACTCTGGAGAGTGGAAAGCGTTCCCACATTCCCAAATTCAAGTCACTTTTTCTGTAGCAGAAATACCACTCAAATGAGCTGCACTTACTTCTGGAGGAGGAACCACCCAGAATGGAGTGATGGTCGATGCCACACCCTGGTTGCCATGGTAATAAGGTCCTGTAAAATAACGCAAGAGGTCTAAGTACAAAAAACAGCCAAATCTGAGTCCATCTTCTTATACATGACTACATCAGTGTGTATTACAGGAACAACTCATTCACAGGGATTTGTGTGAAGGATCCGTCACGTAAACAGATTAAAAACGTGTGTAATTGTTGATGTGCTGAGATTTTCTGTAAGGAGATGTTTATTTCTCACCACAGATGATGCCCAGGCAGGGCTGAAATCCGTTACTGCTGCCCTGGAGGCGGAGCTGGTGGTCCATCTGCGAATCAATGTCCTGCAGCGACGGGAGAGCAGGGCCTCGAGGGTGACTGTGGTACCAGCCTACCAATGAGAGCCCTCTCATGAACAGGTTCTGACAGATCTGCACACACATACACACACATTAGTCAGGAGAAACTCTTTCATTTTCAACACCACGTCAGCATGGTGGTGGATCCGGCGTCTATCCCGGGAAGCACTGGGTGTGAGGCAGGAATGTGCAACGGTTCAAACGCCAGTCCATCACACTCACCACACACCTCATTCACACCTGTGGGCAATTTAGAGTTGCCATTTCACCTACTGGCATGTTTTTGGATGGTGGGAGGAAAACTGAGAATCCGGAGGAAACCAACACGGACACAGGAAGAACTAGAAGGGCAGTCGGAAAGAGCAGACCTCCACCGAGGACAACAGTCGACTCTTCAATGATATGCAAATATGCAACTGCAACCAATTTATATATCTGGATATATTTCCAAAACTCTTAGAATTATGTTCCTACATGTGTATTCTAGAGGATTCCTGGAACCCGTGAATGTGGAGTGTGATACAGTGTCATCGTATTTCTCCATTGGCTATGTTTTGTCACTATTGAACTTTACTGCCATCTACTGGATTTTAAGA
>JAOTRR010000033.1:16029938-16040471 GCA_028570945.1 Gogo arcuatus
GTGTGTGTGTGTGTGTGTGTGTGTGTGTGTGTGTGTGTGTGTGTGTGTGTTTTGTATGTTAGCAATTGCTTGGGTTACCACTTTTATAAAGCTGTTATAATTTAAGTTATTGTGTATTATAATAAAACCCATGCAAACTGAGATGAAGAGCAAACAGACTTTTTGATTGCTGTGTGTAATGTTAATATTTGGTTGCGGTAGATAAGTGAACTTTATTGTTGTGATGCAATACAGGTTTGCATAGTGGAAAAGTTTGTGGTCCAACATGTCCGTACGTAAGCTAGAGATCAAACTCTGATTTTATATTCGATATAAAATAGACAGTGGATGTGGCACATTTACAATACAATAACTAACTGAGGCAAAGACCCACTGTGCTGTTTAATGCTCGATTCTGATTGGTTAGAATCAGCTGCAAATCACAGGTTTATATTAATTCACTCATTGGAATACATTATCGTTTCTATTAGTAACTATTTATTTATACAAAGGATGAGCCACATAAACGAATTAAAAATGTTCCTTTATATTTTAAAAAAATGTTAGCAGTTGCAAATTGCTGGTATAAGAGTCATGCTTCATCACACCAGTTTGCCACTGATTATTTTCCTAAAACTGCATTTCCTTGTATTGTGTTTTATTCCTTACATACTGTATATAACTAACATATACCATGTATCCCACTATGCTCATTTGTTCCAGATTGGTTGCACCACCCTCCATGATGTGATAAACTATCTGATGGAGAAGACTGGAGGAGCTTTCAAGCCCTTGGTTCTGGAGCACACGTATGAAGAAAGCATCGGTAAGAAGCTCGGATAAAATGTCTGTTCGATTGAATAAAGAAATGGCAACAAGGTGACGACCAAGCTAACACTTTAACATTCGCAGAAAGTTTTTCTAAACGTATGGTTCTGGGGATGTCTAGAATTTTCCGTTACGTTTTCTGGAACATTTTTATATAATGTTTAGGAATGTTTCTGCAACGTTGTAGGAATGTTCACACAAGCATTTTCCATGTTAGATTTCGTGTAAATGGGAACATTGTAACAGGGAACGTTATAGCCAAACATTCTAATAAATACCTTGCAAAATAATTACACAAATCTAATCTAATCTGATTTTAATCTTGTGCTTGTGATTGATAGGGAACATGTTTATTACAGGTCTTTCTGCATAGTTTCATTATTACAGTATAATTGGCATACACTCATTAATATACAGTAAGAACTCATGAATCAGAATTCTGATTAATTTCTCAACAAGGAAGCATTGCTAGTGTTTGGGAATATCAGCATGCATTTCTTTCAAAATGACACACCCATACCTGTGATAGCTCATCCTTTTTGCAACCTGTATGAAAAAAATCTCATAATCTGACCTCTGTGAAGTACGTTTATGGCAGCAGGAGAGATGTGAATGCACATAAACCTGTGTTCAGCCCATCTCTTTCCTGGAACTGTGTTGGTGTTGTTGTTGTTGTTGTTTTATAGCAGTGTGATTGGTGTGTGTGTGTGTGTGTGTGTGTGTGTGTGTGTGAATTTGAATGTGTACTCAGTGAAGCAATTATTGATTCATTTGAAATCTGGGAATCAGTAAGGAATAGGACTGCACGCATCTGATCTGATGTGATACTCATTAATGATGTCAGACTAACATTCGTTTAAAAAAAAAAACAAATGCTAGTTTGGTTTCAGATTTGAAAGGTTTTCATCGTGAACATGTGTAATGTGTGTGCTGTCTAAATATAATACACAGAGAGAAAAGGTAGAGAGAAGTTGTGTGAGAATGAAACATCAAAATAAATTGATTTAATATCCGTAATGATGAATAATAATAGATCAGAGGATGCTAGCTAAACTTCCCAGTGATCCCAGTATAATTGTTAGCCCAATATTAGCTTGCTTGTGACCTTAGGTATACTGTATAGCATACCGTATACTGTTTTATTAATTTTTTCCTGTTCCTTAATTTCCATGTAGAGATCTTCTCATGCTCGGTGTGTGCTGTGAGTGTGCTCAGTAGTGCCTCAGCTTCTCCTGTAATCCACAATGTCTTGTTTTCTTTTAGAGTATGTAGAAGACAATAAGGAGAACGGAGAGAAGAGTGTGCACTGTGCATCCAGCAGCCCTGTGACCCTTAAACTACCCCCCAAACCAGGTCCTACACATGTTCTTATAACACACAAAGACTCTACATATGTACATATATGCACAGAAAGCATAAATACAAGTATTAACAATATAACAGGAACAATAACATTAACATCTCACTTCAGCTCCAAGGAAGAAAGACTCTGGTGAGGATGAGAGCATCTACCTAAACTCGTCTGGTTAGGCCCTCTCTTCTTTGTTCCCCTCTTCATTCATTGTGCCGTGTGTGTGTAACGTGTGTGTGTAACGTGTGTGTGTAACGTGTGTGTGTAACGTGTGTGTGTGTATTTCAGATGAGGACGAAGACCATGTTGACATTCTGCCTCTTGTCTTGCCTCAGGCCCCAGGTAAAGAGCGTGCTTCTTTTCCCTGCTAGTGAACATCTGACTTTACGCTCATATAATTATTGAAGAAAGCAATATGGAGAAATTAAGATTTAGAACACCACTGCTAATACTTGTAAAACAAATTAAATACATAAAAAAAATAATAAAAGCAGTAAGAACATAATAAAAACAGAAATATAACATGATGGACAGATAAAAGTAAGTAAAGTAAATATTCATAAAGACAAATAATAATATGGCCAAAAATATTTGAGGGAAATTGAACTGAAATTAGAGCGCATGATATCTAGGACTTAATAGCAAACCTACCTACTGTGTTCCACAATATAATAATTAGCTTCATGTTAGCTTTTTGCTGTGTAAAGCAATAGCCAAATTTGCTAGTAGCCAAGTTCGCTAGCAAACTTACTGCTTTACACAGTATAATAATTAGTCTAAAGTAAACTATTTTGCTAGTGAATCTGACAACTAGCTTTATTATGCGTTACAATAATTAGCCAAACATTAGCTATCTTGCTAGTGAACAGGGCTCCCTCTTTACACAGTATAATAATTAGCCCAATGTTAGCTAGTTTTCTAATGAACCTGGCTACTGGTTTTATTGCTTAATGTAATAGCTAGCCTGATATTAGCTAACGTGTCAGCAAACATGGCTACTGCTATACACGATATACATACTTGCCAACCCCCTGAGAATGAAAAGCGGTAGATCAGATTGCATGACATGCCCCTCCCTGAAAAATTAGAAAAAAACGGTGTAAAATGGTGCATTCTCCTGCATTCGGAGTGCCATATTTGAAGAAAACTGATTGGGAAATTGGACCGATATGCTTCTCACCTCGCCTTGATGCTTTGATTCACGGATGAACTGACGACCAAGTCGCCTTGAACTTGTCATAGCGAATCTTTTTTTCTTCTTCAGAGTTTTCATTGTTTGCGATCACCAGAGCGTGTTTGGTTTTTACAAATACTGGTGCGATTTGTTGTAATATGTGACCATAACGAGAACCAATGGAATGGCGTGACAGAGCGATACAATTTAGATTCAACATCGCATTACCGCGTCATTCCATTGGCTCTCGGCTTCACTTAATATGCCTATTTCACGCTATATACTTGTATCCCCTGTGCCGAAAATAGCTGAAGCGAGGTCAAAAGAGCAAATCCAACAGTGTTCACTGATTTATTTTGTAATGCGGTATTTTTTATAACTAAAATCGGTAGGCGGTATTCACCTGTCAAAATCAGAAAACTACCGCGTGAATCGGTAGAGGTGGCAAGTATGAATATAACAGTTATTAGCCTAACATTAATGGCAACCATTAAAAATCATTAGACACTGATAGGAGAATGAATAACGGAAACTATGTTAGCATAATGGAATTCCCATTAGGAAGTGTTTATTTTCAGCAATGATGTTAGCTAGCTTGGCTGCTGTTTTACACAAGTCTTAAGTTTTATTTACAAAATAATATTAACCTAAATTTAGCTAAATTGTGAGTGAATCTGGTTAATAGTTTTATTTACATAATAATTGTAATTATAATAAATAATATTAAATAACATAATATGATAATGAGAAACATTGTTGTGTGTTTGCAGTGAAAACTTTGGTGCAACAGATGTCTATGCCTGAACTGCATATAGGTCCAGGTAGGTGACCTTTCTTTTTTTTTTTTATCATTGCATTACACTGTAGATATAAAAATTTATATCAGCAATAATGATGATAATACAGTAAATAAAACACTGTTCAAATCGGACATAAGTGTAGACTTCAGGAGGAGAACTTACCCATAAGCTTGTGATCTTACAATATTTTCTTCAGGATTTAATGCTGCAAGCTGGTTAGCAACAGACCAATGAATCACTTCAACTACACTGTGATTATTGTGACTAGTTAATTAGCATGCTAGTTAGGAAAACAGACCATACAAATAGCCAATGAAACTGTTGCTGTCTGTTCCTGATTTTAAAAAGAAAGAAAAAAACGGCATGTTGATGAAATCTTTGTTGCAGGAGGGGCTTTGCTTCCACCAAATGTACGCCAACGCAGTGCCTCAGTGACCCCCGAAACAAAGCCAAGACAGGTGGTACTGCCAGCGTGTGTCACAGGAAACCTTTCTCAGAGTAAGGATCAACTCGTTCATTTAGAACATGGACATGTGTGTGACTAGCCATGACTTTCAGAACTATTAAAGAGGCAGTATGTAATATGTAAGGCCCTCTGCTGTCTGTGAGGTGAATTGCAATTACAAAACATTGAAGCTTTTCCCCCTTTCTCTCATCAGACCACCCGCCCCCTCCCCTCCTGTGCTGAAACTGTGAATCACTTGTGTTGCCTTTTAAAGAAAAAGACCACAGTTGGGGGTGGAGCTCATTTCAGGGCCAGAAAAATGTAAACAGAAACCTGTCGTGTGATCCAGTGCTTGGCAATATCACAAACCATAATTTGTTAAATAAATTTTGAAATTAGAGGATATGTACATGTCCAGAAACACACTAAAACAGTTTTAAAAAATTACAAACAGCAGTTTTAAATGATTTTTTTTTTACCAGACTCCCTTTCTTTATAGATAGAAAACTAACAACATTAACAGCTAGACTAGAAATTTCTTTTCATTAAAATTAAAAGGACTTTAAAATGAAATTAGATTTTTCATTTTTAAATCATATAAAACGGATTTGCACTGAAGCATTTGATTTGTTTTACTTTGGAATTATTATGTAACTGAGTATTACTGCGTTGTTAATTTAAAAAATTGCAAAACCATGCAAACAATTTAATAAATAATCACATTATTCACAATAATGTCACTTTGCATTACTTACTACATGAATTCATGATTTTATTACATTTTTTGCATTTTAGACAAATTTTAGGCTTTGACATCAAGCTAATAATAAATAAAGTACCTGTAGTATAAGACAAATTATTACATTTTATGCTTTATTATATTTTTGGTCTTTGCACCATCATGTTAAGAAATTGCCTCTCTATGGTGTAAATTATTATACGTTATTTAAGTCTCAATTAAAAACTGAGTGATTGAGAATGGAAATGTTGTAATATCACAGTTTTGTATGTTGAAATGTTAGTAATTGTCTTGTTGTTGCTTCTGTACAGGTTTTAATGAAGAGCTAAAGCTAAGGCTGCAGTCGAGAGTTGTTTCAGAGTGACCTCTGACCCCTGGCCAACCAGCTTGTCTAAAAAAAAAATGAGTGAGGAAATTAAACCAAAAATGAAGGAGCCATTTAGTGAAGATATCTGCACAGCTGAGCCATTTTTCTCCGGTGTAGAATATCCCTCGATTCACAGCCAGCAATGTACCTTTGGAAGAGACTAATGCGTGCTGTGTGTGTGTGTTGTCCAGCTGGCTGGATGCTCGTGAAGCATCTTGAAGATTAACAGCTTATTGATCCCACGCTTTAGGTTTTTACCATTACTCAGTGTAAATCAGGAAGTAACAGGAAGTAAAAGCGTGTACTTGCCCCATTACCATCTGTCTGACATGTTCTGACAGTAAATCAGTGTATAGCATTTTTGCTAATCAAAAGCTACCTGTCTGTATAGCATTATTGCTATTTTTCTCTTGCATTTGATGTCTTCTTTATAACCTATTTCCCTTTTTTTTTTAAACAGTATTCTAATGTAGAGTATAATGTAATAATGCAGAGTTTTCATACTTATCCATATTGTTACAGTGACTAATCATTTGGTTGTATTTGTAAAAGATGGTGTACATTAAACACAATAACGCATAACAGCATTCTTTAACATGGAAAGAATTTCTATCTTTGCTCTTATTCTCGATTTCTATGAAAAGCACAATAAATGTATGTAAGTAAATCAATAATATATCAAACAGATTTACTTGTCTCCTATATTAGACTTTTACAAAGAATACAGCAAAGCACTGCCTGTATTCCTGAATCTGATTGGTCAGAAGGTGTTGATTAATTTTCGATAACAGCAGCTCTAAGAGTAGTGCAGTTTTCTGACATCTTCAGAACAGACTTTACATTTTGTGGTTTCTCGGTTGCATGACAGCTGCATTTTTTTTTTAAATTCAAGAGAATATTAGCTAAATATAAATACTGTACCTAAACAGCTAATATGTTAGTTTGCTGCTATCACTCTATAAATGATTAGATAAATAAAGGTATTAATCAAGCTGGTGCTGCTGTGAAAAAAATGTTACTGCAGTAGATAAACATACCTCTGACAGCTAGCTCGCTCAAAACCATAACTTGGATGACGTCTTTAAAGGTTGTTAACATAAAAACACAGCCACAAATGGCTTTACTGTTTTATTATCTTGCACAGGATTACAATGAGGGAAAATTGAAGACTTTGCAGTCTGTTATAATACTACAGTTTCAGCATAAAAGCATTAATGGTTTATATACAGAGATATATAGCAAATTGCAGTAGGGTGTTAGCAAGAAAAAAAAAAAAAAGACCGCTGCACCATTCGGTCAGCAGAGTGTAATATTTAGTAACATGGTCACCGTGCACGTAATCCAAAAAGACATGATAAAATATTGTACATATTTGTGGAGATAACTGGAATTTTCTCTTTTGTCCTACACGTGTATGCAACAAAAACAAGTACGACCTGTTCGTCGTAAGCGTAAAAACTTTGCCATTACAAAGGCAGCAATACACTATGGTACATCATCTCTCACACATTTATACACACACACACACAGTCATACACACTTCATCTCGTGTAGTCCTCCCACCCCTCATGTGGACTTCTGCTGGCACAACATTGTTGTATATACTGTAGAGGAAGCGTTTTACTACTAGCATTTAGTTCGTGTGCTGAATTGGTTCTGAATATAACAGATTTTACTTGAGAAGCATTTAGCAGAATTAGACGCCTATGATCAAAGATGTTCAGTGCGAAAATGCGTTAAAACAAAGCCGCACAACAAGACAGTCGGCTGAAAAGGTACAAATGGCCGAGCAGACACAAGGAACTCATTAGAAGTTGGAAACTGGGGGGAAAAAAGAAAAGAAAAAAATATTTTGGTTTGCTATGAGGTGGCATTCAGGCTGTTAGTCAAATTTTATCTCTCACATACCCACAAAATGTCCTTAAAAAATACATAAAATGATCTCATACTCACATTTACCTTTCATATACGCATAAAATTGTGTACGTGAGAGCATTTATTTCAAACATGTACCCATAAATTGCTCTTGCATTCACACACACATTCACAATTTTACCTCACATATGCCCACAAAATGCTTTCAAATTTGCAGTTTTACCTCAGACATACCCACAAAATACTCACACATTCACACAAAAACTCGCATTCATAATTTTACCTCGCACAAATTTTACCTCACACACACACCTACAAAATGCTTTCGCATTTGCAAATTTACCTCAGATATGCCCCCCCCAAAAAGATCACACATTCACACAAACAAATGCATTCACAATTTTAACTCACACATACACCTACAAAATGCTTTCGCATTTGCAATTGTACCTCGGATATAGCCACAAAACCCACACATTCACACAAACACTCGCTTCACAATTTTACCTCGCACATATACCCAACAATGCTCTCACATTCACAATTTGAGCCCAAATATACCTACAGATGCTCACATTCACAATTATACCTCAGATATACCCACAAAATGCACTTGTATTTGCACAAACACATTCGCACTTAATTTTACCTCATATAAGCTGACAAAATGCTCTCGCATTCATACAAAAATACCCACATTCACCCACAAAATGATCTCACATTCACAGAAAAACCCTCCTTCACAATTTTACCTCACATCTACCCACAAACTCTCTCATGTAAATAAAACATTCAGTTTCACCAATTTACCTCACACATTTTTGTGTGTGTATGTGAGAACATTTCAAGTCTTAAACAACCTAAATGTTGCCACACTTTTGTCATCATTGACACAAAAGACTTGACAGAACCATGCAACTTAATTACAGTCATACTGCTATGTGCAAGTCTCACATGTTCATGGATGAAATGAGAAAGCTGAAAGGCATAGAGAGCTGGTGCTTCTCTCTTTTGTTTTTCTCTCCATTTCCGGACACCGGGGTAAAATCGTGGGTACTTTCCGCTGCCACTAAGAGCCTGAGTCACAGGCAACAGTTCTACAAAGCAGTGGAGGAAGACGGGTGGAGGTTGGGGGAGAGTGGAGTTCTAGGTAAGGCTGGCATTGGAGCTGCTGGCGTTGCTGTTCCTTTTCTGGCCACACTGCACTATGGTAGGAACCTGCAGACCCATTTGAACTGAGAAACTCCCGTTCCACACCTACGCACAGTCCCAAAGCACATCCATTATGACCTGAAATGTCTTTAGTCTAGAATTTATATCTCATAACAGTCACGTGAAACTACTGTGAAAAGGCTCTGGAGAAAAACAGGCGCATTTCCACAGAGGTTCAGGAACCTTTTGAGGTACTAGTGTTTCAGAATTAACAGTATTTTGAACCAGAATATTAAGATTGAAGTTGTTCTTTAATGTTCTGCTTCATTGTACAAATATGATGATAACATTAATATATCATTTTAAACAAGTGCGAGTGTCACGAGCAAGTGTCACGATGACGACTGTTGTTGCT
Organism: Gogo arcuatus; assembly: GCA_028570945.1. Classification (NCBI taxonomy): domain Eukaryota; kingdom Metazoa; phylum Chordata; class Actinopteri; order Siluriformes; family Anchariidae; genus Gogo; species Gogo arcuatus. The sequence continues at coordinate 16,039,064 of JAOTRR010000033.1, forward strand.
TGTGGGAGTGGCCTGTTTTTTTTTGTTGTTTTTTTACTTTTGATGAGAAAACATAGTAGCTATATATAGCTTCTAAAACCATCTAGTAGCTAACAAATAAAATCATGCAATAATCAGTGTGAAAACAGTTTTTTTTTTTTTTTTTTTTTTACGTTACACGCTCAGTTTCATACTAGCTACATTCTCAAATTAGACTAGCAAAGTAAGCTAACTGTACTAGCTACATACACTCACCAGGCGGACTAACGATCTCTGCTACTTCCTTCCAAGCTTTATTTTTCTTGGAAGGAAGTAACATGGTTTCAGGTTTTTCTACTTGCGTGTCAAACAGCAAACGGGAACAAATAGCAGGTAGGAACAAAAGTTGTGAGCGGGGAACTGAAGAAACATCGAACACACATCGAGGGATCATTCGAGCCAACTGTTTGGATTTTTTGGCTTTAACACACCATACCTAAAATTTTTTTAATGAAAATCTCTATTCAAATGTTGCTCTCTGTTGTTGCTGAAATTGCAGCTTATTGTTGCACACGCATGTAGAAAATGAACAGTCGCCAATTGCCTTGTCACTTGCTAGTGTGAACATGGGGCTAATTTTTTTGTTGCCTTCCATAATACACACCCAAAACATGAATTTTTGAATTCATGTGAAAACAAAAGCATTGCAGACACGTTTGACTTTAGCAATTACAGATTCTCAAGAGTGAAAGATTGGTATTTTGTAAAGTACTAAAATACTAATCTACTCAACTTAATTGTACTAATATTACAAATGTTAGGGTTTGGGTTAGGAGTGCGCCAGCATTCATATCTTTTATTCCAGACATATTTAATATGAAGTTTCTCATGCTAACAAACACAAGGTATGACTCACTCGATCATTTTGCTTTTTATGGCATCATGCTTCATGGCATAATTTCCTGACATTTCAGGTCAGGTCAGGCTTCATATCAAATCACACACAGATACTGAAATGTATTTTCCACAAGTCAGTTTTGCAGAGGCTTACCATAAAAGCTGGAATAACCGGCTGCTGGAACTTGGTCCTAAAAGTATGCATGAGTGTTTTTGTTTTGGCATTGTAGAAAGACAATGTGCCTGGAAAGGAAAAAGAGGTCAGAATTATTAATAAATGATGTAAGCGGAATTTTCTTTGACACAATGTAAAAGGCATGAATGAAAGGATTAAGGGTTATACATATAACTAGATTTGCATTTCCTAAGAGAAATACTAGCATTTGCAAAGCAAAAAATAAATAAATAAATAAAAAAGACAGACAGACAGACGGTAAAGGTGTGCTTTATTTCAGCAACTGAATCTACATACAAAGTTTGGCAGTTCTATTTAAAAGTTGAAGGAGTAGTAAAATCAGTGGATTGCTATGGAAGGATGGAGGGATGAATGAAA
>JAOTRR010000033.1:16124539-16136976 GCA_028570945.1 Gogo arcuatus
CACACACACACACACACACACACACACACACACACACACACACACACAGTGCAGTGTGGAATTACCTACCCTGATCTCGTTGTGGACACCAGAAGTTTTTGGGGGGGAAATTTCTTATGAGAGTCAAGAGGAACCACAAACTGGCAGGTTTAATTATTGAATTTTTTTTTATTGCATGAAATTATAAAATTGTTGGATGTGTAGAAATGACTGCTAAATACTCTGGAATTTAAAAAAAAAATTCATATCCACATGGGAATAATCTCTCACAGAATTAATTATAATTATTTCAGGGTCCAACTGTCTCTGAAAAAAAAACAGCTAGACATTTGTTTTTACACTTTAACTTTTAACTAGATTTATTTTCGCTTTACTTTTACATCATTCTTTTTTAAACATAAATTTTATATAATTTTATAAATATTAAACTTTTATTCTATTTATACACACTTTCTTTACAATATTTTTATATTATTATTGTTTTCTTCTATCTGTCCCTAGTTTACAATTTTACTTTTAGTTTTTTTCTTGATTATCTTTTGTGTCATTTTATTTTATTTATTGTATGAACAGTGTTTTAAAAGAGTAAATCATAAACCTGATATTACATAGACGTTAATATAAAATGACATGCTTAATTCACAATAATGTGTGTAAAGGTTACGGATAACAGCGTCTTTAATAAATAAATAAAAAGACTAAAATCTCAGATTTATTCAGAAATGAGTGATTGAGTGACGCAGAAATAGATAATGTTGTCCATAAATAGACGGCCATCGTGGCGCAAGGCTAATCCGAGCTAAACTTACTTTCCAGATGACATCTTTACAACAAATCTTTACAAAAAAAAAAAAGATGAATATATGAAGTGTTTGGTGCGATAAACCTTATTTTTTTATTTTCTCTTCGGTGAACGGTGCTACAATATACAATACTACCACTTCACTATTTAATAACATTCATTTTAATAATAAATTAACTTTTAATAATAATAATAATAATAATAATAATAATAATAATAATAATACATTCCGTAATAATAGTTGTCATTGTGTACAGTGTGATAAAATTGACTTTTTAAATTAATTTACTATCAAATTGAGTTGATATGGTCACTATCAGTGACTCGTTAGTTATATTTTGACCTTTGGATGTTATGTCTGTGTCATTATGGTGGAGATATACAAGTAGACATGACGTAGAAACTTGACGTCGGTTGTTAGTTATGAAATAGAATTTTTTAAAAAGGCTACACTGAAAAACATCAACGTAAAATTAGTGACAATCTCTAAAACGTTTTATTATTTTTTAAAATGTATAATGATATAAGCTGTATGAGAGTGTGTGTGTGTGTGTGTGTGTGTGTGTGTGTGTGTGTGTGTGTTCACCCCCTCCTTCAATCTCACCACATAGCTGTCCTCAAAAATAACCAGGGGTCACATGGACCCTCATCGACAGCGGTTAAATTTAGTCTCTGCGTATTGGGCTGAGATTTCGTCTGACGGAGAACGTTCTTATGACGTTCCGTAAATCTTTTCTACAAATCATTACAAGGTTTAGTTGTTAGCGTTGCACAAACTACACCCACAATGTTTTGAAAACATGTTGGTTTGCATCACGACGATCTTCATTTCAAGGTTTACAAAAAAATATTATGAAAATACTATATTTTTGTGTTAACGTTGCAAAAACATTGCGGGTTTATAAACGTTACGCAAAATATGTTCTCAGGACGTCCGGAGAATTTTATAAAGATGGCTGACATGCTGAAATTCTCGGTAAGGAGATGTTTATTGAACATTTGTAGGAGGAGTCTCCGGTGTCAGAGCTTTGTAACAGTCTTTAAGAGGTAAAACTTTAAGGAAGACTTTCAGTTTTCTGATATCTTCAGGACAGAGGAGTTGACGCTAGTTTGTGGTTTCTCAGTAACATGACAAGCTGCGGTTTTTTTTTCAAGAGAGAGAAGAAAGAGAGGCTGGTGAGGGAACGACTGTTTATAGCTACTATAACGTAGGTGAGAACAGGAACTAACTCGTTCAACATTAAATGTAACTAAAAACAGAATAAAAAAGTATGACGAGGTAATTGTTGGAAAATTGCTATAGTATAAGAGGAAAAAAACACTTGTGAATGTGCTGTTATAGGAAAATAATCAACTTCGGTGTGATAAGAGTAACGCTGCTTCATCATATCATATAAAGCGAACTATTATGACATCACATATTCAAACTGTTATGTTATAAATGACAGAAACATAAGTAGAGTTGGTGGTATTTTGAAATTATGTGTTGTGTTTGTGTATTTAATGATGTTTCGTTAAAAAGTTGATCACGACATTTGATATTTAGGTTTTGCTTGTGTTTTTGTTTAACACAATGCTGTAACACGCTCTCTGTATCCGTATCTGTATTTACATTTAAACCAGAAGTGGGTGTGGTTTTGTGTATTCTGGCTTTGACAGTTTCTCAATCTCAGCTACATCATTCTAGTTCATAACAGATCACAACTAGAGATGTGCGCAGGACTGTTATTTTTTAATTCCTGCTCACAGTTACTATTTTTTTGCACCCACTTGCGATAAAAAAGTTTCATTTAAACCACCGTGACCCTAACCAGGCAGTTACTGTACTAAGGATGCTGTAAATGCATCTTGCAGTGCCAGTGATGCTAAAAAAATCCCACCAGAAGTCATTATTTTCTCTCTGAAATGTTGCTAAAAGTCGTTAGATTGTGTGATGATATCACACAACACGTAACCACGTCTAATTTGCATACAGTGTTACCAAAAAGTTGCTATTGGCTCCCTGAAATGTCAATAAAAGTTGCTAGATTGTGTTATTCACAAATCAGTAAAAGATGATTTTTGCCTGACAATGAGAATGAAGTTTGCCAAAGTTGCAAAAAGTCGTTAACTTTGTTGCTAGTTGTGAGATACGTTAGTTAATGATGTTAAATAACGTTAAGTAATGTTGTAACCTTTTTTTGCCCTCATTCACACCCACATGAAAGTAAACACCTCACACTTACGTGACATTTTCGTTGGATTTATTCCTGGCAAGTTCTTAAAAAAATTGTAACTGTATTTGTACGTATCTAGAGCATGTTATCTGTTTATTCCGAATAACATATTCGGTTATGTCCCTGGCCTAAATGAAGCTCTTATATTGGATTAATTACCTCACAGTTTACAATATTACAGTGATGTTACTAGAAATTTATCTGTATTTGTCCCACGCAACATTCTGAAAATAATTTCTTGTTAGCGCAAAAACCTAGCTAGCTACACAAGCTAGCAAGTTTGTAACACTCTCGCCAAACATACACAGCACTGTCATTCTTCCTGAAGTGAATGTAGGAGGAGTGACAATACTTCAACATGTTCATGATGATAATATTGGACATGGGGGGGTAGTTTGATAATAAAAGCCATCTGGGATGAAAATAATAGCCTACATACAGTACCTTAGGTCTGTTGTAAAAAAACAAAACAAAAACTCATATTTCTCAGTGTGCTCGAGTTTGCGGGTAACAGTTGTGTCTTTATAGTGGTGTTAGTATCTTCACTCAAGTCACACAGCGTCCCCTTTACTCGAGTTTTAGCTGGTCAGCCACGAGCATTTGTGTTTTGATAGTCAATGTTTGCTTCTTTAGTTTTGCACTGGAGCTATGAAGCTAAAGCAGCTGTTTTTTGGTTTTAATTAACAAGTTAGCGAAAAGCTAGTTATGGCAGGAATTAATTTCAGGTGGAATGGGATACACGCTAAAATAGAACCACAGCGTGATCTGTACAATTAAACTGAGAAGAGAAATGCACTTGACAGACAATAGTACAATATTAAAACTGTCGTTTTGTCTTAGGAAAGCAGATCTGCTCTTCTTTTCCCTCCTGCACTTCATCGGTCGTCACCTCGATATACCTGCATTCAGAGTGGAGCTAGCTGGCTAGTAGCTTTAAAAAAAGAAAAGAAAAGGGGGGGGGATTAAATGCATGATCCTGATTGGTTCATTCTTTTTCCACATAGTGGCTGGGAGCCAATAAAATGTGATTAAACAAATGAAGTGATGTGTGATGTTTGTGTGATGTCTGGTGCGGTTAAATATGGAGGAATCGTAACAGTGACTTTACAGTGAACATTGTTATAGTGCTGTGCAAACGTTATTTGTGGTGTATATAATCATCTGCGTTATGTAATCATCTTAAAAAGCCACAAATAGGCATCAGGAACTGTCAAACATATTTCAGAGGGGTTCAAACCTGAAATCCCCCCCATCTAGGCCCCATGCTAGAGTTTCTAACACTATAGGTTCTTGTCATCAGTTGGAACCAATGAAACCAGTCACTGAACCAAAGCATGTGTGTGGATCAGGCGTGCCAAGGATAAAGTTTCTAACTGGCCCACCAAGCGAGTTTAGAGTCTATGCTCTAAATTAAAAGCATATTGTGGACCGTAATCGAATTGGAAGATTAGAAATAAAGAGCTAGTCTCGCTCTAGTGATGTCTATGGGGCAAAATAGAGCAATAAACTCAGCTACTGTGAAAATGTGCTAATGATGTAAATCTTCATTAGCAGGTTAAAATGATTGACATATTCCATTTCAACTCCAGGTTGTAAAATTTAGAAAAGTTCAAGGGGGTGAATACTTATGCAAGACGCTGTATGGTAAAACAGTGATTTGGATTTTTGTTGGTAATAGTATATGCTGAAATTGTTTATGCACTCGGATAAACGTTGATAAATTGACAAATTTATGCGCAGTTGTTGGTCATTAAACTCATTTTCTAAATCCCGCTCACTCAACATTGGATCAAGTGTCATGTGGCCTGTTACATAAATTCAGTTTTGCACACCTGGTGTAGATGTTCGTACTTTCCCTAAAGTGTGATTAATATATTGGCGTGCCTAATTATGCTTCATTCGAATTTTCCATACACCACTTTGCTTTGATTTCTGTTGATTTGGGTCTCTTTCTTCTTCCTGCATGTGGCTTCATCACAGGCTTCATCTGAAGAATCCATCTTTAGGCCTCGTCATCCCGTCTAACAGAGACGCCAGAATGACTGACGTCATAAGCCTCGGTAACACAGAGCACATGAAGCACAAGACTCAGGACGAGAAAATGAACGGTGTCAAGGAGGAAAAAGAGACAAAGAAGACCGACAGGACGAGAAAGCGTGAAACGCCGCAGAAGAGCTCGGAGGCCAGCATCACTGTGGTGGAAAACATGAACGACGTCGGAAACGTGGAGGATGGTTTGAAGGAGAAGGACGGAGCCAACCTGACAGACGTCACACTAAAACAAGAGGTATGGAGGAGACGATATCCTGCGTCCCTTATCTCCACTTCCCCAAGAGTGAGAAGGCCTTTGATTGATCAGCATGGAAATATAAACAATATAAAATGGGGATTTTCTAATAAATGTTATTGATGCAGTATAAAATTGGTATAAAGAGATGATCTGGCTCTAAAGGATGTCCATTGAAGGTTCCTAAATTAATCAGATAGTCATGTTAGGTTCAAGCACATCCTCCTTTGAACTCCTATCTCAGTTTTGACCGTCCTTGTCATCATCCTGCTTGTTTTCTTCCCAAAGAGACTCCTCAAGTCCAACAAACCAGTGCAGAAGAGCTACATCCCGAAAATGGCCAAAGGGAATATAAAGAGCAAGTTTGAGGCCATGCAGAAGGTCAGGGAGGAGAGGAACCGCATGAGGAGTGAGGAGGAGCAGAAGAAACGCAAGGAGCAGTACATCAAAGAGCGAGAGCGGCTCCGCCAAAAGCAAATGGTCAGTATATGAGCTTCAGTGTCGGTTGAAACAAGTGTGTATCCAAAAATTATGAGTCACATTAGTCCTGGTTTAGTACTGGTCATGTGACTGTAGAAGGTCCAATCAGTTTCCCAAATGCAGGCTGTACTTACAGGATTACCAGCCATGATCACGGTGCAGGCCGCGTAAAAGCAGATGATCCCCCAGATAAATCCTTTCTAACCTCACAACAACCTGCTGTCTTATCCTCCGCAGATAAAAGAGCTGCTCGCCTCCAGTGACGAGGAGGAGGAGGAAGTAAAACCGGTCAAGGTTGAGAAATCGTACGTCCCCAAGATCATCGGTGAGTCAGAAGACGTAAAACACAGACAGACCCCGGCGTCCTAAAGGCAACCAAAATCCAAATCTACATCTTAATCCTTAATCCTGTTTCTGCTCCCAATGTGTCCACAGGCAGCGTGAAGGGGAAGTTTGCTGAGATGGAGAAGCAGAGGGAAGAAGACCAGAGGAGGAAGACGGAGGAAGAGAGGAAGAAGCGTGCCACTCAGGAGGCATTGGAGAAGGCCAAGATTAAGAAGGAGTTAGCCAAGAGGGCGGAGGAGGTGAGCAAGCACGTTTAGGGAAGAAGTCTTCAGTGTCAGTGCATTGTAACAGTCAGAGGTAAAGCTGTAACGTTAAGTTTTCCGACATCTTCAGGACAGAGGAGTTTACGCTTTCTTGGTAACACGACAAACTTCAAGAGAGAGAGAAAAATGAGAGGCTGATGAGGGAATTACTGTTTATAGCTGCTATATTTAATGTAACTATAAACGGATAAAAAGTAGCAAATCAATGATTATCGATGATTATTTTCCTATAATAGTTTTATTACTTAATTACAACAATGAATTAAAGAAAAAACAGAAATAAAGACCAACAAATCTCTCCATATTTTCTGTATCTTTGGAGATATCATACCCGGTCGATGAACCAGCTGGTGTTAGCAAAGTCAAGAATCACTTCAGAGTGCTAACACATTGTGTGTGGAAACAGTGGTTTAAAATAGAGTGTGGAATGTTGTATTCTTTACTAGTGGAAGTGTGTTAGACAGTGAGATCGCTTTTAATTAGATTGCTATCAGTCAATTAATGTATAAATGATTATTGGTTAAAAATGAGAAAACATCCACGTTACTTGTTTAAAAATAACCATAGCAATGACGTGGACCAACTGTCTCCATCGCATCTGCCCCAGAACTCTGACTGTAGAGGCTGTAAAACTGGCAGGTCCAGACGACATGTGACCGGCAACTGTTTCCCACACGGTCTAAAACGAGCCGTCAGCCACTTTTTCAGACTGAATTAGGCGCTGCTATCTGGGACTCGTGCAGAGCAAACAGAGGCAGCTGAGCCAGCGGAACACTGAGGCCTTATCTACAACTGGCCTGTGTCTCTTTGTGTGTCAGAGACAGTGTGTGTCGAAGCAGGATACAGGAACATGTCAGTTCAGACTTACAATTCAAAAATGAGGTTGAGAAATCCTGAAATCGATCTGAATGTCCTGAAAAAAGTTGGAGATCTGGAGAAATATTGACACATTTTTAGACTTCTCTTAGTGCAAAATGATCCAGCTGATGATCAGATAATAAATTTATTCGTTTCATGCTTATAATTCAGAACAGAGATGGAGAAATGCTGAAAAATCTGTTGATACTGAATATCCTGCTCATACACCAGTTGCTTCTTTCCTTTAAACGGTTAATAGTTGTTGTCTCTTAATGGCTTAACAACTGGTTTTGACTCAATATCAACACAAAAAAGACTTAAAGGTGGAGAGATGGATAAATATGGGAACATGTTTGGAATTCTGTTAGCAAACCAATAATGTAATCTTTGAGTTAAACCTACTAATGCTTCTGGAGGCAAAGATCTCATGTGTTAAGCATGTACATTTCACACCACACCATTTAAAACAATCCGATGTTAATCGTATTCATTCGATTTCACAACATTTGATTTTTGAAATTTACACCACAGGAAGGAGACGACAGTGTCTTGGTGCGAGTCGTCCCGGCTAAATCACAGAAGCAACCTGGGAAGATTAAAATGAACTTCGAGGACATGGAGAAGACTCGAGAGGAGGAGATGAAGAAGAGGAGCGAGGAGGAAAAGAAGAAGAGATATGATGAGAACCGGCGCTCATTCAAAGAGGCCAAGCGAAGCTCCGTTTCCGCAAACCAGGTCGGGAAGATCAGATACGAACACGGTGGAGGTAGAAAGCTGGATCAGGAATTGGAATGAAGACCAGAAGGATGTTGATTAATCTGATGTATTTTGGTTTTGCAGGATGATGAGGAGACCCAGGGGAAAGAGAAGGAGCGCGTGACTCCAGGAAAGCTGCGTCTGACGTTTGAGGAGCAGGAGAAGGAGAGGCAGGAGCAGCAGAGGAAGCAGGCCGAGGAGGAAGCCAGAAGGAGGCTCCAGGAGGAGAGGAAAGCTTTTGAGGAGGCCAAACTGGGCATGGTACATACTTTACTCTACTTTTTGGTCCATACTTAGGCCCATAATTTATTATACATATTACCGAATAAGAAAAAAGCCACTCTGTGTCATGCTGTTATAGGAAAATAATCACCATCCGGGTGGTAACAGTGACTCCTCTTCATCACACCTGTCTGTTGTTGATTACTTTCCTATAACAGCACGACGAAGAGCGTTTGATTTCTTACAGAAAAAAGGTTCTCAGATTTAAAATTCTTGTAAGAAAAAAGAAAACTGTAACCTTTAGAAAAACATGACACGTCTCTGATTTGTGTCTTAACGTGGTCCAGGCTCAGGATGACGAAGACGTGACCACCGAACAGAGTGAGAAGGAAGAGATCCGGCCAGGGAAACTGAGGCTCAGCTTCGAGGAGCTAGAGCGACAGAGACTGGAGGATGAACACAGACGTGTGGAGGAAGATAGGAAGAGACGCATCCTGGAGGAGAGGAAGGCGTTTGCCGACGCCAGAAAGAGCATGGTCAGATCAGTCATGGGTTAAAAACCCCACAGAATACTAAACATAGATCGCTTACAAACTATAATTATGTCTCGGATCATGCACTTGCACAATACGCTAAGGTTTAGTGCAAAAAGTGTATAACATTTCCTGATGTCAACAGTACACACTGTCGAGCTGAACACGTTATTGCACTGATAAATACACAGAGGTTCCATTTTAAGACGTATAAAAGCATATGAAAGGCTTTCAGCTCAGAATTTGAGCAAACATGCTAACACAGCTAACAGCAAATGAAAGATATTAGCCAACATGTAGCATGTTTTAGCAGCATTTCCCTAGTCTTTGGTTTTTGGATTTATTATTAGGATTCTTGATCGACTTTTCCATGGGTCCGGCATGTCTTTAGAAAGGGTACTCTGACTAAACATGCTCATATGGCTAAGAGTTAATGAAAGATGTTAGCTGTGATACATCATGATAACATCAAGAGGCCTTTAGTTACTTACTAAAGTCTTTAATTATTTCTATTCTTAATCAATTGTTTCTTTAAAAAAAATTTCCACCATCATGGCTCCCAAAATAGCTTTACAAAAAGAACAGCAACAAATCACTACATTTATCACTAGAATAAGTGTCAAGAAATCAAACCTTTAAAACCTGAAATTGTGCTAATTTCTCAAATGTAGATCCTGTCATGCTAGCATGACTTAACAACTAGCGTATTATATAAATAGACTGCGCAAAAACTGTTAATAAAAGATATTGGCCTCTAAGTAGCATTTTTTTAGCATAACTTTGAATAAATGCTAGCATGCTACCTGACAGTTATTTTACTAGCATAAAAGCACAAACTATTTATTCCGTAATGAAGGTAGTATTTGTGATCAAGTATTCCTAGTAAATCACTGACTTATTGCTAGTTTGAAAATGTAATTTCAAACGTAATTACGCTTCCCATAATACAGTATCATGCCTGGAGTTAAAGTCAGTCTTAAGTAATCTATTTGTTCTAAATTGAAAATGTGTTAACCCAAATTTAACCATGAGGAGCTAGCATGGCTTTATTTTATTAGCATAGTGTCAGTTAGCATTTGTGTTCAAGTATTTCCATTAAATCATTGACTTATCGCTAGTTTGAAAAGATATTTATGAATAAACTGTACATGACACAGTAAAATACATGGATTATTGTTACAAGTGGGGCAAAAATAAACTTTTTGTATTTAAAATGTGTTAATTACTCTCAATTAGCCATGCTGAGCTAGCATGGCTTAACACCAGGACTGGACTTTAACATGCTAGCCTCAAGATCTGAACTGGGCTCAACTCAAATGTCACATCATATTTCTAATTTTTTGCAATCAGGAAGCGTCAGCCAGAGGTGGACGCCAATAGCATAAATTCTAGTTTCTGTATTATATATTTCTTCTACAGATCTTAGCCTTGAGCCTTGAGCCTTGAGCTGCCTCTCAGGATCGCCTGAAGAACATCCCCAGTTCTCTAACACATCTTACACCTTGTGTGTTCTCAGCATCTAGACGACGAAGATGACGTCCTGCTGGCTGCCATGAGCATCGACGCCGGGGCAACTCCGGGTAAACTGGCCATCAGCTTCGAGGAACTGGAGAGGCAGAGACGTGAGGAAGAGCAGAAAAGGAAGGAGGAAGAGGCCAAGCGTCGCCTGGAGGAGGAGAAGAGGCTGTTCGCGGAGGCTCGCAAGAACATGGTAAGGCAAGGTGGCAAAAATGGGGATGCTCCCTGCCTGATTAGCATGCATCTGCTTGGCTCTGAGAGTTAATATCAACTGAATACAAAATGGCCTGCAGACTTTTGGGGAGCTGTTTTGGATTCAGTTATGGTGATGGCCCTGAGCTAACCCTCCTTCTGTCAGTGGTCACCAGCTGAACCTTAGTTTCGATAATAATTCTGTCCAATCCATTAATGAAAGTATTTGGCATAAAACTAGTGTTATATGCAATTTAGAAACTTGGTCTTAAAGTACAGGATGTTCCACAACATTAAACTGGTAAAAGGTGTGACTTGTATATTCAAAATATTGTAATGATTTATGATCTATGCTATTTGTAACCAGTTGTCCAATTTTAGCTGCTCCGTAGCTGATATCTCAAAATACTAGCATGCTACAGTACAGCTAGCTAACTTTATGATTTATCGCAATAACTGTAAAAAAAAAAAACATGGACAGCATATTGTCTCTAAAAAGTGAAGCAACCACAGGAAGAGCGCCCCTGCTGTCTGGCTGCAGTATAATATGTAGCACTGCCCATCCCCATGTGTTTCAATGAACAGTCTATTTTCCATGTCACTTTTCTCGTCGAATCTGTCTTTCCATCTACAGTATCTTATTTGAACAGTTAGATTTTCCTATGCTGATATCTGCATATCACATTTTTTATTTTCCCCCAGAAATTAGTTTTTAAAAGATTATTTTACTATATCATAAGAAGGCCTGGATACACTTTGGAATGAAGTGATTGACACAGCCTTGGCCACATGCTGGACTTTGGTATTGGGAAAAGGGGGTGGGGCCTATCAAATGAGTAGGTGTACCTGACTTTGACTCTCGTCTCTACTGTGCAGAATCTGGCTCCAAATTTGACAACATGGCGGAGGAATTTTACCTTTATTTCTATAGAACGGAAGAACACGGAGCCACACCATCCATGTTTTTTAGCATCCATGCTAGTTTATACGTGGTGTTATATTCATACGCTCTGACGTAGAGCTACATAGTGTAAAACCTTAAGTCAGCTGGTATGACTGGTGACAGAACAATTTTTATCTTTTGTCAAATTCTCAAAACATTTAGTCAGTGGACTCTTAATGTAGTCATAACTCCTAATTAATTTTCCCAGAATGGATATGTATCTGCATGGTGGATGTATGCTTGCTAACCCATACATCATCTGAGCACACAATACCGTCAATTTCCTGCTTACACTAATGTGAAGTATTTATTTATTTACTTGTTTTAACCCTCATGTTCTGTTCACTGCTCAGCAGTGAATTTCCTTTTGGTTTCTCTCACACCTTTGTGATGTTCAGTATTACTGTATTATAATATAATATAAACTCAAACACAACGGAAGGTTAAACACAAGGTACAGATTCCTAATCTGAGTCACTGTCATTAATAGGAAATAGAATTTTTTGTAATGAAATATACGAACGTGCTCACATGGTGCGACGCTGCTGTGCTTCCATGGTCTGCTTTTATGAATATTTTCTCTCAAAGTGCTCGTCCCGGGATCAGGACGATACGGTGGCGCTTGGGGCAGGAGAAGTAAGGCACTTTTTATCAAATATACAATTCAGATATATTTAACAAGTGAAGGATATCAGACAAAACTAATATAAATAATGTGCTGTTGTCATGGTTACTGAGTCTCCTAAATATGATGTATACTGTAAGTATATAAATAATAGATCCTGGGAGATCCTGACTGGACAATAAAATAAATTCTATTCTATTCTATTCTATTTAGTTGTACTCTATTCTGTTCTTATCTGGTCTATTGTGTTCTATTCTATTTAGTTTTCTCTATCCTATTCAGATCTGTTCTATTCTATTCTATTATGTTCTATTCTATTCAGTTGTAATTTATTCTATTCTATTCTATTTAGTTGTACTCTATTCTATTCAGATCTGCTATAGTCTTTTAGTCTATT
>JAOTRR010000033.1:16189559-16202106 GCA_028570945.1 Gogo arcuatus
GTAAAATGTGTTAGTAAATAATCCCACGTTATTTTTAAAAAAGCAAATTAAAAATGAGTGCTGGATAAAAACCCATCTATCTAATGAAATAAAGATACAAATTTGTCCGGTGGTCAAGTGTTATGACATATGGTGCCTTGCACTTACAATCGGGTTCCCTGTGGTGGTACACGTACGTCATTCGTACGTACGTATGTACGGATGTCGTATGGTCGCAAAAGCCTTCAAAAATCAGGTCGATGCATTACCATATTCTCTTTAATATGGAGCTTTGCCAGAGTTTTGGCCACATATCGTATTTACCACTAATGCGTCTCCACGTTAAAAAAAGTTTTCATCAGCAACCGAGTGATGTGATGAAGTAGCGTTACTTTTACCACCCTGAAGTTGATTATTTTCCTATAACAGCACGCATCCAAGTGTTTCATTCCTTTCATAACACAGCAACATGTCTAAGACTAATTTATTTATTTATTAAAGAACAACACGTCATACTTTTTTTTATCTGTTTATAGTTATGTACAACATTGTAGATTGTCTGCGAAACTAATTCCTGTTCTCATTTACGTTAAAGCAGCTATAAATATTCTACGATGTTCTTGTCTGTTGAAGCTGATGGAAGAGCTGGCAGCTAAAGAAGAGGAGGAAGAAAACAAAATGCCGAAAGAGAAAGAACAGCAGAAAGGGAAAGGAGAAGAGGAGGTACACATGATCTGGTGCTGTGTTCTAAATGGCAGCACACTCACTAGTTCACGAGCAGTTTGTAGCACGCTTGTCACATAATCATCTCAACATCACAAACGTCTCCTGGTCACGTTATCGCATGATGCAGGGAACAACACAAGTGCATTACGTTTTTACTCTATAGTGCACTATATAGTGTATAGGGTGCAGTTTGTGATATTTAGTGGCCTGTTTACAGGAACAGGAACCTGGGCTGAAGTTGCTGCCGTCTGTTTTTCTGTCCAAGCTCCAGAACGACCACAAGACGTTTACAGGTGAGTCTGAATGTCAGGTGTGGTCAGGTGGACCACCAAGTTGCCAGTTTATAATTAATAACTTCGTAACTGTCCTGTATTTTAAATGTCATTCAGCTATAAGAGCATTAGTGAGGTTGATGCTGATGTTGGAATTTCAGTTCTCAGTTGTGTTTGAAGAAACGGATTCGCTTAATTGGAATGATCACGACTAGTAAATCTGGTCTACGTTATTATATCTTCAATTTGTTAAAGTAGGTTGAGAAAGGCTGATATAGTAGTGTGTGTGTGTGTGTACAGTACAGTACAGTACAGTGTATAGGCTTTCTGTTTGCTCTTATACACAGAGGTCTGGCAAAACCGTGACGAGTCCAAGAACTTCAGCCAAAGACACGACACAGAACTCATTAAAGAGGAGAAGAGGAAAGAGCTCGAAGCAGAAATAAGACTACAGGTCAAATGAAACATATCTTTTTCTAATGTAGCCCTAATACTCACATTTTAAGACCCAAATCTTAAGCAGGACCCTGACTGGAAAACTTCCTGACATGTCTTTATGCTCGTGTGTTCAGGTGGATGAGTTGATGAGGCAGGAACTCGCTAATTGGAAGTTAGCCGTGGAAGGAAGTAAAGGCGGGAAGGCGAAGCCTGCGGGAAAGGTCCTGATCGTCTTATACGCCTCTTTCTGTAGAGATCAGTGTTCGATACTGCTTAAATGTGTTTGTTTTACTTTACACACAGAAGAAGAAGGCAGTGAAGAGCGAGAAGAAGAAAAAGAAAGACAGAGACCTAACAGCTGATAGGTGACTTTGTTCTACGTGTATTAAATATGCATCTTACACTCAGTGTTGTTCTGTTATTAGAAAATAATCAACCACAAAGTGGTACCATGAAGCAGAGTTCCTCAAAGTTACCACCCCAAAAACGATCATTTTCCAATTTCCCCAATTTTCATTCCACTTATACCACAGCAGTTATTTAGTAAAGAATGACATGTACTTTATCAATTTATAGCTACATTTAATGTTGTAGAAACAAGTTAGTTTCAGTTATAAACAGTCGTTTCATCATCAGCCTCTCTTTATTCTCTATCTTGAAGTTAATAAGACAAAAAAACCAAAAAACCAGCTTGTCATGTTAACAAGAAACCACAAAGAAGTGTAAATTCCTTTATCTCTGGTACAAAGCGCTGACACTGGAGACTCCTTCCATAAATATGAAATAAACACATTTCTCCTTACAGAAAACATAGCTGTATTAATGATTACAAATATTTTTTAATCCATTTATGTGGCGCGTCTGTTGTACGCGTCCCTGTGAATGAGCTGTTACTATAGAAACAATGACATATTAGAACGAGTGCATTAATATAAACCTGTGATTTGCAGCTGCACTACTGTCAGACTCAATATATTTCACTCTTCAGGAGCGTGGAGTCGCTGTATGAAGAGCTGGTGATGGAAGGCCTGCTGAAACCAGCGGATAACGTGAAACTACACGACTTCATAGGTATGAACATTTTTAACGTTTTGTTAGCGTTCAGCTCTGTGTGTTAGTGTTTGGTGAGTATTCATCATTTAACACGTGACTAATAGTGAGGCAAAGGAGTAATAAAGATGTTGTGAAATATTTAGTGGTACATCGTATCATCAGCTTGCATCTCCATCGCAAAAAAATGATATCTAAGTGAGTGAAGATATCTGGAGTAAATGAAGTTATTTATCTCATTATGAGATTATTATATAACAAATATAAGACCATTAAGCCTGTTTCTAGACATATTTATTAATTTCAAGCTTCTTCTTCTTCTTCTTTAGGCTGATCCCATTAGGGGTCGCCACAGCGGATAATGTCCCTCCATCTCCTCCTGTCCTCGGTATCTTTTTCTGCCGCACCAGCCGTCCTCATGTCCTCCTTCGCCACATCCATAAATCTCATCTTTGGTCTTCCTCTTTTCCTTCTACCTGGCAACTCCATTTCCAATTTCAATTAATTTATCTCCAATTTTCAATTAATTTCAAGCTTAAAATTGTCTTATTGTATGGGCAGATCTCTGTGTTTCTAAAAATAAACTTGAAAATTGGCAGAATTATCTGCTAATAGAATAAGACAATTTCAAGCTTGAAATGAGTAAAAAAGTTTAATAATTTGTTTAATAAAGAGAAGAGAAATATTAGTCGGATCTGCCCATATTCAAGATATTTTTTCTTGCTAAAATATCATGTTTTGCGCTGCGATGCTTTTGGGAAACTCTGTCCTAGTTGACCATAAAGTGATTACAAATTCCTCTAAAATTTCCATATTACAGGAGACTACAGCTACCTCGGCACGATCCTGAGGCAGACCGACATCGAGCCCATGCCTTCATTATCAGACGTGCGCCAAGTTATATCTCTTTTTGCTGTCTTACCACTGGGTATGTAGTTCAGTCCTTTCACAGATTTGTGTATTTTGCGGTAATTTAAAGATAGTCTCTCTCTCTCTCTCTCTCTCTCTCTCTCTCTCTCTCTCTCTCTTTTGTGTTCTTGCTCTACCTTTCTTGCTCTGCTGGAGGCTCCCAGGTGATCCATGAGAAAGCTCCTCTAGTAAAGGCCATGCTCCTGGTGGGGCCTTCAGGAGTGGGGAAGAAGATGCTAGTCCATGCTATCTGTCAGGAGACAGGAGCTAACCTGTTTGACCTTTCTCCTTTGAACCTGATGGGGAAGTATCCAGGCAAGAGTGGGCTCCAGATGATGCTGCACATGGTGTTTAAGGTGAAGCTACTGTGCCTTGGATAAGTGAGCAAGAAAAACTAACATGGAGGAAAAAGTGCATTTGAAAAGTCATTCCTCTTGAATTTCTGCCAACAAAACTATAGCAAACACAAACAACCTCCTCATCTCAGATTTACGCTAAACTTTATTTCATTTTCATCCCAGGCTAGGCTCGTTAGTTAGCGATACTCGTTATTACCTGGTAAGAGCGTTGTTATGGTTACAGTGTACATCACATGAGCTAATTTTTATTCTCATGAGCACAAAAAGAGACTTATTTTTTATCCTATGTATTTGAGACGAATGAAGGACTTCCATAATGAGCAGACATGGGAATTGGTGTGATTTTGGGAATTTCGTGTCCTCTCCAGGTTGCCAGATTAATGCAGCCGTCTGTGGTATGGATTGGAGATGCTGAAAAAATGTTTTATAAGAAAATACCAAAGGAGGAGAAAGAGGTAACAATTTGAAATTGGTATTTATTTTATAAAAGTTTTTCTAATTAAAATGCTTGCTTTTTTACTTACAGTTAGATCCAAAGCGGCTAAAGAAAGATCTGCCCAAAATCCTTAAATCGATCAAAGGTGAAGACCGTATTCTGATCATTGGGACAACAAGCAATCCACTCAACGCAGACCTAAAGTCTCTGTGTAAGCTTTACACCAAGATCATCCTCATACCACGGCCGGACTACGCCTCGAGATTTGGTATGTGATCCAACCAGAATCGCTCGAAAACCTTTCTATCAATTAGGAGTATTAATATTTCCTGTACGTGTTATGATTATGCTAATTTAGTTTTAATAAGAACAACCAGAAGAGTCCAGTACCAGAAATAAATTTTATTTTATAAGATGAATACAGCTGTCAAATGATATTTTAAACAAGATTCTATCAATTTATTAATATACAAAAACCGGAATAATCTTCGTACTATGCATTATCAGTAGGGATAAGTAAAATATAACACTCAGTGTCATGCTGGTATAGAAAAGTAATCAGTGACGTGGTGGTGTGATGAAGCGGAGTTATAACAGCGTGTCTCAAAGTGGTTTATTTCTCTTATACCACAGCAATTTACCAACATTTACGATTTTCACAATGTATCGTAACATTTCTATTCGTTTATAGTTAAATTTGGTGTTTTGGAGCGGCGATGAAACAACTTAGTTCCTGTTCATGCTTATGTTACAGCAGCTATAATCAGTCATTATTATACTTACCTCACAAGCCTCTCTTTATTGTCTCTTGAAGTAAATAATACAAAAAAAACAGCAACTTGTTACTTATGTTATTGAGAAACGGCAAAAAAGCGTCAACTCTTCTGTCCGGAAAATGTCAGAAAAGTTACTAAGCACTGACACTGGAGACTCCTTCCATTAACTGTTACATAAACATCTCTTCAACCTATCAACCATTTTTTAATCTGTTTATGTGGCACGTCAGCTGTACGAGTCCCTGTGAATGAGCTGTTGCTATGGAAACGATAACGTATTAGAGCGAGCGCATTAATATTAATATAACCTGTGATGTGCAGCTGCACTACTGTCAGAGCTGCTGTTATAGAAAATTAATCAACACCTTCTGACCAATCGGAGTCCATGATTCAACATCGCTGTGGTGTAACATAGTCAGTAAAACTTCATATCAGCCGTGCAGTAGCTTTAAAAAGAGCGTTTTCAATCTAAGTTCATCACTTCGATTCGTGCTGTATGTAATTCTGTAGTCATGTGGAAGGAACTGATCCGGAGGAATGGCGGTGTTGTGACCAGCGCCCTGGACCTCAGCTCCTTGGCTAAGATCTCAGACGGATACACGCAGGGTCACATGGTGCACGTGGTGAAGGAGATCCTGACAGAGAGGCGCATTCAGCAGCTTGCTAAACGCCCGCTGACCGCCGAAGAGTTCGTCTCGCCTCTCGCCAAGATCGACCCTGTGTTCCAGGACGAAGAGGAAGCCCTCAGAGTAATGCAATGATGAGATAATTATGAATGAATGGATCGTTTATAGATCCCTTTAATGAAGAGCTATGAATAAAAGGATAGACTGAGTGGCCAGTTTATTAGGTATACTGATTAGTAAACAAACAAAAAAAACCCTGGCTATATGTGTAAGAAAGAGGTTGAGATAGAATAATTATTAAAAAATCAGAATATACAATATATTTCACAGTTCACGGAGACTGCACTGTAATGTGTGATGTAGTGAATTATAATGATAATAGACCCCCCCCCCCCCCAGGATTTCCTCAAGGGTCCTTTGGCTAGTATCTTCTTAAAAGAGTTCTACTTTGAACCTTTAATAGCTTACAGAAAGTTTCCTCATAGAGACAAACCAGAGAAACCAGTTGCAAGATGTTAAAATAAAAACAGTTCTCAGTAGCGCACTCGGACATTCAGAGCAGACAGTGCAGCTCGTTTTGTAACTCGGACACCTGACGTGTTTTTTCCACAGAGCTGGTATGCGAAGACTCCTCTGGGTAAGAAGAGAGCGAGAGCCGCTTTAGGGATGGACGCAGAGGAAGACGTAGCAGCTAAAGGAGGCAAAGACGACAAGAAGAACGGAAAGAAGTAACTCAGACATAGACTCAACCAAAAACTGTGTCACATTCCTCGATGCTTAAAAAATAACACCATGCTTTGTTTTTTACTTCATGTTTTTAAAGTGCATGGCCACTTTACTCTGGAGTGATGTGAAATGTAAAGTTTGTACAGAAATGAGTATGTCGACAGTCCCGACAGATTTTATGAGATGTTCATTATACAGTAATTATTAGACTAAAAGAAAATCCCTAGTAAGAGAACTTGATAACTCTAACAAGCAATGGGAAATAGCCTAAGAATGTTATTTTTTAAAATTATTTATGTCATTTTGCATTTAAAGATACAGAATGTGAGATTTTGGAATTCTCTAATAAAAAAGGCTGTTGCAAGGAACTTGTGGAAGAACATTTGGTAGTGTTGGCTGTACTTCTCCATCCTGCAGATTAACCTATGACACATTCAGTAAGAATTCAGGGCTGCGTCTCAAACTGCATTCAGTCTGCTAAATAGGATGTCTGAATTGTGTAGAATCCACTGATGTACTAACATACTCCATGCATGTATGTTGTATGTTACAACTAGAATTAGCCTGATAGCACAATGTTTTACATTTCTGAATGAATTTTTTGACTTGATTCACAAATAATCTGACACTCTGATACTGAATTTACAAGCACATGCTATGTCCATAAATAACCATCAGGTACACGTGAAGCAAAAAGGCTTTCTTGTTTTCTGAAACCTACACCAGAGCTAGGAGCTCTACGTAGTAGTGAAGAGCTGGTATGTGACTCAGGATAGTTTCAAGGTCGGCTAATTGGAGAAGGGGATTTAGGGCCTCGGTTGAAGCCGCAGCTCTGTGATTAGTCTCGGGTGAAGCTGTGAAACTGAGACGCTCCTCTTAGACGGGGATTTAAGGATTATCTCCGAGCAACAAATGGACAGGGACAGTGTTCACATCTCACAGCTCACAAATACAGATATATGTGTGTTTCTGTCATGTTTACTCTCTGAACTTCCTCACTGTTACCAATAACTAAAGCACTAACTTTTGTGTGTCGTTCCGTTTGGTGAGAAACACGACGCTGATTGATTTGATGCTCTAAAGGTCAGGATCTCCGTGCTCCCCGTTGCATGCCGATGGTGTCATGGGAAGCACTGCTTGGATTTGCGCAATCTCTGCTTATATTTAGACCAGAATAATGATGGCTGGACCTGTAAATGTCCAGGCAGACGATTTATTTCCATCACATCTGAAGATGATTCTGTACCTGCGTACAGACTCGGTAAGACGCCTGTCATCGTGGCCCAAAGAAACAGGACCGTAGGAAATATGAAACTCATAACAACGTCCAGCAAACACGTTCAAACACATTCAGCTGTTTTGTCAAGTTGTCATTTCACTGGTCCTCAGCATGCGGCTATTTTTAATGTGGCGAGGCCCTGTTAATGGTTTTCTGTTTTCTTTACATTATTGAACCAAAGCTATAGGAGTCCACATGTCCATGCCTGCAGCTATCAAGACAAAATCAGACCGATTGAACACGACAGAGGATTTAATTTGTCCTCTCTTACATGTAAATACAGTATTAGATCGCTATGACGATCACTCCAAACACTCCAAGAGGGCATAAGTATACATAAGATTTAGATTTACATTTTCAGAGCAGTAGATTAGAAATAAGCCATTTTGATTATCATGGTCACCATAAATGTTTTGCTAGTATGTCAGTGAAGCTCAATCATATTCATTGATCACACGACAGGTTTATAAAAACGCTGGTATGTTTGCATGTGTATGGAAATAAGTGCTGAGCGCTGATGACTTATCGGCGTGGTAACCTTCCCTGACCTTCCCTTCTAACCTCTCTCACATGGGTACGAATCATGTAACCAGGACGACTGTGGATCCGATGAAATACGGGTCATTAATGAGCAGAGATACACAGTGTTCCACTGGTGCTCGTGAAATGTTCTCTGTTGACAAAACCTCCAGGAATTCATGGCTCAGTTGGTGTACTTATGGTGCTATAATTCTATACACACAAAAACCCAACACCTAAAATACAAAAAGAAATATCTTAATAAAAACATCATGAATATAGTCAGTTATCGCACTGATCTGATAATTACATTGTTATAGACTTATTATAAGATTATTCAACCCATTTCTCTGGATATACTACTGTATAAGCTAAATGAAACAGATGTTTTAAAGTAACAAAATGATCATTCAGTTCAAGAAGATAATTTTTAAAAAAAGGATAAAATTCACCTTAATTTAATAATCACACAATAATTGTAGAATATTCTCACAATAATAAATATTAGATAAACTTGCCTAATATCTTTTTTTTTATCATTTACTTATCTATATTTTTTGAAAAAAAAAGTCACCTATGCTTCTGCCCTCATCAAATAAATCCATATTCTATGAATATGCAAATTGGAAACACCTGCAAACCTACATGCCTCGCCCCCATCCGTGGTATACCCATGTTGCATGTCCTCTTCATTTGCATAATGGAATGTGATTGGTTTTTATATTTTATGATGCAACATTTATATGATCTTCGGCTCAAAAGCAGCTGCAGTGATAAATTTAGGATTTTGACCAGAAGTTATTTGTCAAAATTAAAAAGAAAAAAGAAAAACAACTTACAATAATAAAAAATAGAGAGACAAATATCATATTTTTCGTTTCTGGTCTGTTTGCCAGGAGAAAAGTCTAATATGAGCTGGAACTCATAACACTTCAGTGTGTGTATGATCATAATAACACACAGGCTTTGCTCCGTGCAGTCCGATACTCACTTGTTGCTATCTTTATGGATAATGACGCGCATCTATTTTAAAAAAGAGAGTGTGAGGATAGATATGCTGTTCAGCTGTTTGGCATTAGGCATTAGGCTTTAGTGTAGCTGAAGAAAAAAGAGAGAAAACATTTTCTGCTGTCTGGTAGCTCAGGGAACGAGGGAGTGTGCGCGGGACGACACAGGAGGAGACTCTGGCCAAACGTTTTTTTTGTTGATCTTTAGGGATTTGTGCAAAACCTTCAGCTAACGATGCAGTGGGTGAGTAAAAACATGACGATCAGTTTATACAGTCATCAATGCAACATCTTGTTATAATATTCTGCAGAAATCTGAGCAGGAACAGTCCGGGTAGACGAAATTCACTTGCAGAAATTTGTACCAATTTTTTTTATTATTGTAAAAAAAAAAGCTTCAGGTTATGTTTATAAAGATTTAATGAATAAAGTTCAATGTCACAGACCTCACAGTATCATGTTTAATGCTGTGTGTTAATACCTTGGGCTGTTATTAATCGTGTGTTTTTATTTATTTATTTATTCCTTGTGAATATTCCAGAAAAAAACTTTATACTGTATAAATATATGTTGTTGTTATTCACTGAGCTAGCTTGGTATCATGTTTCATACAACATTGAATTTCTCTTTCATCATCATCATCATCACCGTTTGAGTTCCCCTCTCTCCCTCTTTCCACATTGTGATACACAGAGTAATTAATTAAACAAGCTGCTCACAATTTATTGTACATCTTCAGGTTATTGAGTATTAATTCTGCTTCCTGGAATCTGCTCTGAAACTCAACACTGTGGTAGACGTGTGTGTGGAACTGCTTGTTTTTATTTATTTATTTTTTTTAATTTTACCAATTCTGAACTTGAACTTCATTTTGTTTGTATGATATTGGCTCGAGTGAGGAGCAGTACTAAGTCCAGCACCACTGTCTTTTCCTGTAATTAAAATCAAAAAACTATGAAAATCCTTTCGAGGCCAGTATAAAAGACATCATGACATTATGAATTATTTAACAACGATGTCCCTTTAAAGTCCATGTAAAGATTTGTTTTTCGTATATAAAAGTCCTCAGAGGACACTTGATCAGAGACATTCCTTTTTTTAAACAGACATTTTTATGGATAAAGTTATGAATTAAATTACAGAGAGCAGTAAGCATAGCATATGAGTGCTCGGTCAGCTTATCCTTCAAACCATGGGCATGTTTTCTTTAGAGGAGAGCTCATCAATTAACCAAAACACTGGCATTTTATTAATTATTATTAATTCAACAAACCAAAATAGCAAATTCAATTAGATGAAAATGATACTACATCCACACAGACATTGCGACCTCATGACCTCAGTTTAGTATCGTGGCTTAATTACACAGCGCACAAGTAACAAGTAATAGGATGTGCTGGATCAAGTGCTATTTTATGCAGTGCAAAATAATTAATGCGGAAGCAATTTTGTTCAATTAATTTTGCTCAAAATTTTCTGTGATTAATGTGATAATTAAAAGTAGGACTATTGCAGCAATATACTGGCAAATATACTATACTCCTAGATTTACAGTTGGGGGAAATAAGTATTCAACACCAACTATTTTTCTGTTAAACATATTTGCAGTGCAGCTATTGACATGAAATATTGAGCAGACATTGGCATTAATGCAATAAAACTACACAGAAGAAGAAATCATAATATTCCAATCCATAAAAAGTTATTTCCAATATAGTGGAATAACACAGGGAAAAAAGTATTGAACACAGTAAGAAACCCAGCTGATTGGACTAACTAGTTCTCCTCCCTCTTCAACTATTTGAAAAAAGAGTGTTGCATTAACACCAATGTCTGCTCAACATTTCATGTGAATAGCTGCACAGAAAAATAATTAGCATGTTAAATACTTATTTCCCCCACTGTATTTTAATGTTATCCATCTTCAAGAGGAGTAAACAGAGTTTTGTTATGCAACTATTGTAGTAATCCCTCATGAAGTGAACGCACCAGTCCTTAGATGAGACTAGAGAAGTCTCCCTGGCTTGAGTTTCTTCCTAAACCCTGTTCAAGCCGAGTGAAAAGGGACCAGGAACCCAGGCACAATAACAGTTCATAAAAGTAGATAGCATGTGATGAATCAGGAGGATACCAATCTTCTGAGATCATATCCAGGATTTTCAATTAGTGCATAAATATAAAAATAAACTTGCCATTTTATGTAAATATATTCTATGTAAATAATTTTTTCACTAGGAGAGGAAATGGTGATCCAGGTGGAAACTGACGCAAGCTTGTGAGTGAATAGATGCCTTTACCATGGCTTGTAAGGACCATATTCATTTGGAGTTACACTTTTTTTCACTTTTTTTTTGTTAAATGTGTTGAAAAGGTTCCTCATTCATTGTTTGCTGTTCAGTGAACAAGATTCAGGTGATCAAAGGTCTTGAAGATGTGACGTTGTGTGAAAAGGAAGCCTGGACGTTCGAGGTGACTCTGAGTCACACTTATGTCCGAGGCGCGTGGACGAGGAATGGGCTGCCGGTCAAATCGAAGCCCACGTGTCATATCGCAATGCAGGGGAAGAGACACACTCTCACTCTGACACGTGTCTCGCTGTTAGACATGGGCCTGATCAGCTTTCAGGCAGAAGGAGTGGAGACCTCCGCTAATCTCACTGTCACAGGTAACAGCATGCAGTGACGTCTCCTGAAACTCATCAAACGTAACTGAATAAGACTGAGTGCACTTGTTAAGCAGACGCTCCACATCAACAGATTAAAAAAAACATTTTCTGTAAGGAGATATTTACGTAAAGTTTAAGGAAGGAGTCTCTGGTGTTAGTGTTTTGTAACGGTCAGAGATAAATTCTTTGCAAATTAATTATTGACAATTATTGATGTGATATTAGAGGAATAACACACTTCAGGACACTCTGATTCTGGAAAATAATCAACTATGGGGTTGTAACAATAATTCAGATTCGCATTGAGCAGCATCATACCACCCAGTTGTTTTTTATTCCTTATACTATATAATGCATGGGAATATACAGTATATATATAAAAAGCTTAGGTCAATAATTTGCATGGTAACGTGGGATGTTTTATATAAAATAAGTGCTGAAAAAAAAATTAAAAGCATCTTTGACATCTATGAAAGTCCTTTGTAGCAGGTAAACACTGTGAGAGTTCAGATTATGACAAAGTCATACATTATGCTAGAAACTACTGCTACTGGTAGTGGTGTAGTACGTGAGACCGGTCTCAAGACCACTTTTTGAAGGTCTTGATCTCGTCTCGGAATCAATCGCATTTTTACTCGGTCTTGTCTCATTCTCAGACATAGAGACTCGGGATTTTATTTCAAGACCGGTCAAGACCACAACAGTGGGGATTTCACTAAATTGCATGTGCATTGTCTGATTTATTTGTTAACATCGTTACTGTGATTGGATGTAAAATTT
>JAOTRR010000033.1:16223946-16238288 GCA_028570945.1 Gogo arcuatus
GCTGGTAGTCTGGTCACCACAGCAGCTATTGTAGTGAAAGGTATGTAATCTCTTGTGACCATCCCAATAAATATGGCTGAACAAAGAACAAAGCATACATTTGACAATAAGTTTTAGGTGCTCTGTCTTTGTGAGAAATAAAACTGACCAGCATGTACATTTTTCTCTCCAGAAAAACCTTTGTTTTTCTTCAGGGATCTTCAAAATCTGGAAGCAGAAGAGGGAACCATAGCCTTGTTGTGCTGTGAACTCTCAAAACCTGAATTTGCAGTGCAGTGGAAGAAAGGAGCTCTTCTTCTGAAGCCTGGAGAGAAATATGAAATGAAGCAGGATGGATGTGAACTGCAGCTTAAGGTCCATGATTTGAGAAGTTCTGATAGTGGCTCCTACAAATGCTGTGCTGGTAGTCTGGTCACCACAGCAGCTATTGTAGTGAAAGGTATGTAATCTCTTGCGACCATCACAACAACTATATTTGACCAGAGATTGGGCTATACATTTGAAAATAAGTTTTATGTCATTGTGAAAAAATAATTGACTACCATGCTCTTTGTTCTCTCCAGAAAAACCTCTGTTCTTCTGTAAGGAGCTTCACAATCTGGATGCAGAAGAGGGAACAATTGCCTTGCTCTGCTGTGAGCTCTCGAAACCTGGAATTGCAGTGCAGTGGAAGAAAGAAGCTCTTCTTTTGAAACCTGGAGAGAAGTATAAAATGAAGCAGGATGGATGTGAAATGCAGCTTATGATCCATGACTTGAGAAGTTCTGATAGTGGCTCCTACAAATGCTGTGCTGGTAATCTGGTCACCACAGCATCTATTGTGGTAAAAGGTATGTGGTTCGTTGTGTCCAACATAACAAATATGGTTGAACAAAGTGCATCATTGTGGAAGAAATCTGACCAACAGGTTCTTCATTCTTTCCAGAAAAACCTCAGTTCTTCTGCAAGGAGCTTCACAATCTGGATGCAGAAGAGGGAGCAATTGCTTTGCTCTGCTGTGAGCTCTCAAAACCTGGAATTGCAGTGCAGTGGAAAAAAGGAGCACTTCTTTTGAAACCTGGAGAGAAGTATAAAATGAAGCAGGATGGATGTGAACTGCAGCTTATGATCCATGATCTGAGAAGTTCTGATAGTGGCTCCTACAAATGCTGTGCTGGTACCCTCATCACGACTGCATCCATTGTAGTGAAGGGTAGGTCATACATT
Source organism: Gogo arcuatus (assembly GCA_028570945.1). Classification (NCBI taxonomy): domain Eukaryota; kingdom Metazoa; phylum Chordata; class Actinopteri; order Siluriformes; family Anchariidae; genus Gogo; species Gogo arcuatus. The sequence continues at coordinate 16,225,153 of JAOTRR010000033.1, forward strand.
ACAACCAACACAAGGGTAAATAAAGTTGGAACATGAATTCTGCAATATTTTTTATGATGTTCTTGTTAGTGAGTAAAGAACTGACCACCATGGTCTTTGTTCTCTCCAGAAAAACCTTTGATCTTCTGTAAGGAGCTTCAAAATCTGGAGGTAGAAGAGGGAAATACTGCCTTGTTTTCCTGTCAGCTCTCGAAATCTGGAGTTTCTGTGCTGTGGAAGAAAGGAGCACTTCTACTGATGCCTGGAGAGAAGTATGAAATGAAGCAAGATGGAAGTGACCTGCAGCTTATGATCCATGATCTGAAGAATTCTGATAGTGGCTCCTACAAATGCTGTGCTGGTAATCTGGTCACCACAGCATCAATTGTGGTAAAAGGTATGTGGTTCATTGTGACCAACATAACATTGGTTATGGTTGACCAAAGTGCATCATTGTGGAAGAAATTTGACCCACAGGTTCTTCATTCCTTCCAGAAAAACCTTTGTTCTTCTGCAAGGAGCTTCAAAATCTGATAGTAGATGAGGGTAAAACTGCTGAGCTGTACTGTGAGCTCTCTAAACCTGGAATTTTTGTGCAATGGAAGAAGGAAGCGATGCTGCTTAAACCAGGAAGCAAGTATGAAATTAAGCAAGATGGCTGTAAACATCAACTTAAGATCTATGGCTTGAAGAATCAAGACACTGGGAGCTACAAATGTTGTGCTGGTAGTTTAGTGACCACAGCATCTATCACAGTCAAAGGTATGGGGTTTAGTCAGTGCAATTTGAGTCAGAATTGGAAATTAAAACTAGAATCAAGATATGACTTGTGTGAGAGAGAACTGACAGACATGTTCTTTTTCTGTTCCAGAACATCTATTATTTTTCTCTAAGGAGCTTGAAAGTCAAGAGGTAGAGGAAGGCAGGACTGTGATGCTCTGCTGTGAGCTCTCTAAACCTGGAGCTTCAGTGCAGTGGAAGAAGGACAAAGTTCTGCTGAGGCCTGGAAATAAGTATGAGATGAAGCAAAATGGCTATGAACTACAGCTTAAAATTTATGACTTGAAAACTGAAGATTGTGGCGTTTACAAGTGCTGTACCAGCAAAGTAGAGACGTCCGCTACTGTTGGTGTAAAAGGTTCATTTTCTTTATTAAGCCCTTTCTGTTCTGTCACTTTCACTTACATGTGGCAGTTTCTCTGCATGCTTGCTTCACTGCTCCACATTCACGAATAACTTTGTGTGCATACAATTCATGGTCGGTTGCACTCCTTTTTAATGACCATGCTCAAAGATACTGATGCTGCTCTGTGCTTTTGGGTTGGTTATGCATTGAGTTGGTCATACGTCACATAGTATCACATGGTATGTTTTTCAAGTATGAGTACAAGCAAATGAGCACAATAACGGAATGATATCCAGACCAGTATTGGTATTGATGCAACCTAGTAAACTACTGAAGAAAGATTTTCTTGACATCTTGATAATTGTATACTTTTATTTTTTCTGTTGATGCCATCTAGTGTTTCCAACCAAACCTAAGGATATCCCTCAGGTACCACCACGCTCAAAGGGCAAGGGATCCCAGCAAGGTTCTATGTTAGATGAAAAAAGCAATGTCGTTGAACCAAAAACGTCACCTCTAAGGCAGCAGTCTGCTAATACTATGCTAGAGCAATGTCAGGATGACCACTTGGATCATAGTGTAAAGAAGACAGAGGAGCAATACTTTGAGAAGAAGACATTAGTGAGGGAAATGGTGAAGGAAAATGAAGGATTCCCTGGGAAGGATGAGGTGATGGTGGATATTAGGAAGCCCACTCCTTCACCTGATGATTATGTTACTGCAGAGCAGAGTAACAAAGCAGAGAAGATTGCAGTTATGACTGCTGCAGACATTTCTACCAACCAAAATCGAGACAATATAAAGCAAGCACTAGAGTGCAGAGATACCTCAGAGCAGATAAGTGAGACTCAAGGCAAAATTGTTCCACCAGCACCACCTTGCCACAAGGGAAAGTTCATCCAGCCACAGATTGATCTTCAAGGGCAAGACAGTATTCTGGAGCCAAAAAAACAGGTTTTAGTCATGGAGCCATTTGAAGGAGCAACCTCCAGATGTTCCTCAGATACTGGGAGTCAGTTCCTGGATTTTGGAGATAAAATGATCAAAGAGAAATACACCACAAAGGAAGCATTAGTAAGGCAAGAAGTAAAAGAAGAGAGACCACGTGTCCATAGTGAAAAACATATAGCACCTGAAAAGAGTCAAACCTTAAGTGTAGCAAAGGAGCATCTTGCAGAGAAAGCATCAAGTCAGCATATTATGGATCAGGAATACAGGAAGCAACATATCAGTGTAGGAAAAACAACAGAAATTTCCATTAAACAAGCCCTGCAACAGAAAGCAGAGTCAGCTGTGCAAATAGATTTTACAGAGCAGACAAACATGAAGCAATTGGAAGAGGCCCCAGAACCTTTAACAATTCAATCTCAGGAAAAGGTAGCAGCTCAGACCCAGATTGAGGGTCTAGATATTGGTACTGTCAACCACAAATCTTGGGAAGAGATCACCAAAGCTTGTGAAGTTGCAGAGCTGACAAAGGACACCAACCCTCTGGAACAGCATGCTCAAGAACCCCCTGGTATAGACATAAGTCAAGAGGATGAGACAGAGATCCTAGAGGCAGCTATCAAGATCCAAGCTGCTTTCAAGGGCTACAAGGCTCGAAAGGATATGCGGCCTGTTTTCAAGGCAGTGTTCAAGACCCAGAATGTGGAGCTGAGTGATACATTTTGTTTGGAGTGTATCGTTGAGGGTAAACCCAGCATAGTGCGGTGGCTGAAGGAAGGCTTTGAGATAAAGTCTGGGAAGCACCACAAGATCAGCCATCATGAAGATGGTAGGTGCTTGCTTGTTATAGCTAATGCAAGTTTCAAAGATGCAGGGATCTACACTTGTGAAGTTGCCAACAAGTTTGGTACTATAAGTTACAATGGGAATGTGACAGTCAGTCATCCAAAGAAGCCTATAAATGAAACTGCGCAACCGTCAGCAACAGAACCAATTTCTGGAAAAGAAGTCGGGCAGACATCTAATAGGGAAGAGGACTCACTTAGGCTCATCTATGATCTGCCTACAGATGACACCTACAGAAAAATTCAGGAGAAAAGGAAAAGTCTCATTTCAGTTAGTTCTAGTAAGTTGCCTTAAATAATTATTTCAAATCTATGCATGTTGCACGACTCATATTTTATAGATCGTTTCGAAGTCATTGCACATGTCCATTCCTAAAGCATTTCAAGTGGTGCCATTTTACATTGTCAAAACAAAATGAATAGTGTCCATGCAGGTGAAGAAACAAGATATATACAAATGAACAAAAATCACTGATTGTCTTAACCAAAACTGTTTTTCCCCATTAACTTAAAATATGATGTGACTTACACCAATATGTTTACAATTACTGTACTTTTTTGTGGAAAGGTGGAAAATATATGCTCTTATAAGGCAGATGGCTTCTGTGTTGTGTATGGTGAAGCTTGAGCAAGGCAATTGCTGTCTAAAATGTACCCAGCATGGTTTGTTGCTAAAGGCGAAGGAGAAGCGCACGCTACGTGTATGGCTGTGTCAGTTAGCTAGCTAGCTGGTTAGCGTTCTTGTTTGGTGAATGCATTACACAGCTGAGTATTCAACAATTTTGATTATGATGTGCAGCTCAAACTGAACTCTTGTTTTAAATGGCTGTTAGACCCTGATACGGTTTATTGATGACTCACATTCTGCATGTCGTTTTTATGTAAGTAATAATTCATATAAGTTTAGATAAAATGTATGCTACAGATAGTGGAGTTAGTGTAGTATCCAGGCATGTCTTGTCACTGCAGCAAGCTAAGCATTTTGCTTTTGCATTTTGCTAAGCACTCTGTCTTTTTGACAAACTTTACTTTCTGAAATCAAGATTCTTGTTCCTGGCATGAGAGAATACACCACATCTGAACAACTACTTCCTAATTTTAATTTGGATATCCTGTCATTAAATGCATAGAGTACGGATCTTCGCTAGTGTTTTGAAAGGTTTTTACCATCAACCAGATATTTTCTAAGAAAAATGACATTTCCTCCTGTGCTTATCAATTTCTTGCTTGAAACTATCTATGGCAGTAGACTTTTTTTTTTCTTTTTTCTTTTACTTTGTATTGTGTTTTATAGCATCCTGTCCTTCAGATTATGACACTGCCCCTGATGTGGATACAGACTACTTATCCAGGTAAGAAGACCGGACTATAAACCCAGTATTCATTTTAAAACCATAATTATAAAAAGAAATTTCAATTTTGTTGGTTTTTACAGAGGAAAAGAAGTGGAAAAGACAAAACCCAAAATGCAGCTGTCTAAATGTTTAGAAGAGGAAAAAGCTATCAGGCCTCAACCACAAAAAACCACCGGACAGTTAAAAGTAAAAGGTTGGTCTCTTCTTCCATGTCTATCTTAAAGCTATTTTAATTGATAACGTATTAAGGAATGAAAGCTAATCCTATGTTCACAGTAGCAGTTCACAATGTCGCTTGTACTGTACTAGGTCCATACACTCACCAGAAGCACCAATGAGCTCTGCTACTTCCTACCAAGTTTCATTTTCTTCATAATGTCATGACAGACATTTAATGACAGTATAGGACAAAACACATTTATAAGCTTTTCATCCATTTTTGCTCATCAAATAGTAAATGGAAACTAATTGCAGGTAGGAACTAAATTTGTGAGTTGGGAACTGAAGAAAACATCAGCATAGGATTGGTCTGCATTTGCATCCGTCACTTCTTTACAGGGTCATACCAAATTTTCATAGAATTGAGAAAATCTCAGTTCAAATGTTGCTTAATGCTAAATCTCTGAAACTGCTGCTGTATCTTGCATGTAGAAAGAAAATGAATGGTTTATCACTTTATCACTTGCGAGTGTAAACCTAGGGTTAAGATTATAGCTTTATTCATTAAGAAAAAAATTAACCACAAAGTAAAGAATCTGTACTAGGGAACAGCTTGCATATACAACTGGCTGTATCTTGCTGAAAAATTTCTTCTTGATTGACTAAATACAAATTATTTTTTCACAGAGGGAAAGTCAGTAAGCAAGACTCCATCTAAATACCCTCATAGCCTGAAGACCTCATCCAATGTGGAGTCACTCTCAGAGTCAGATGAGGATTATGAACGAGAGGAGGTAATACTGTAGCATATTTTTATGTGTTCTATTATTGTACATTGTGTTCTATGTGATTATTTTGGTTACTGCTTGACATGTGGCATTTCATTCTCAGATATGTGATATCTATATGGCCAAAGTGGACTGTCACCCCATCAGAGGCAATAAAGAGACCTTTATTCTTAAGGAAGGCCAGTTTGTGGAGGTCCTCGATGCTGTGCATCCTGTGAAATGGCTTATCCGCACTAAGCCAAGCAAAACCACTCCATCCAGACAAGGATGGATATCTCCAGCATACCTTGAGAAGAAGACCAAGGTTAGCATCAAGAGATAAGTTGAATGCTTCTTCATGAGCAGGGGTGGAAAATGTACAGAGAAATTGTACTTGAATAAAAGTGCGATACTCTGTCAAAATCTTTCTCAATTAAAAGTAGATGTACAGAACCAAAAATACAGTATACTTGAGTGAGAGTCAAAAAGTATCTACAGTTATACATTCAAGTTATTCAAGTTCATCATGCACAACCCTGCATGACTAGCTAATTAGCTAATCAATAAGTAAGTCATAATGAAAATATTCTGGTAATTCAGACAGAATTTTGCTTGCTGGTTAGCTAATGTTTAATAACTCTTGGAATGAAGGTTAAGGCACATTAGTAATGAAAACAAAACTTAGCTAGTGAATTTAAAAAGCTAGTTTACAAAACGTACAAAATTTGTTTAACTAGCAAATGAAAAAACATGAATAGCTAGCAAATTTAACATGGTAATTTACAAAATATAACTAGCCAGCTAAATTTAAAAGCTAATTTGCAAAACGTAACTAGCTGATTTAACTAGCTAAATTACAAAACTTAGCTAGCTAATTTTCCAAATTTAAATTTAACATAACTCAAGATACGTCTTTAGCTTTGATGGCGAATTTTAAAGTCAATTTTTTTTTTTTACATGGGCGGCTAATGAGACGTGTCATCTTGTACAAACCACTGGTAAATCCAGCAAATGAGAACATCTTACTAAGAAAAAAAGAAAAATCAAAAAGAATTATGAGATTTGTATCAAGTCTTTGAAGGTCACATTTTCTCTTGTACCTGTATTTGAATTTCAATAATATATGTGTAAACTACAAAACGTCCAATCTGGTATTTAAGTACAGTAACAAAGCATATTTACTCAAGTATTTTCTGCACCTGTCCCTGACCCATCATGTGATGACTCTTTTCAAAGGAACTACTTTCTCTGGTGCAAGAAACAGAGACAAAAAATGCTTCTGAAAAAAGAAGAAAAACGCCCTCTAAAGATGAATATAGAGAGACATCAAGGTGAGCTAGCGCATGCAAGTTTATAGGATTTGCAATGCTTTTTATGAAAACATAATTAAATATGCTTTTACTTTTCAGTCAATTGATAAAAGGTCTACTTGATGATGAAAATGAGTTTGTGAGAGAAATGAATTTCTTTGTGGAGCACCATTTACAGCATGTAGAGACAAGCTCCAAGGTTCCGCTCACTATTCTTAGCCAGAAAGAGTACATATTCCGCAACATAAAGGACATCGCAAGCTTCCATGAATGGTAAAGTAAAGCAAAAAAAAAAACTTTATTATTTAATATATTTGTTTATACCACAGCATTGTTGATCAGATGGTGTTGATTTACTTTCTATAACAGCAGCTCTGACAATAATGCAGCTGCAAATCACAGGTTTATATGAATACGTTATTGTTTCTATAGTAACAGCTCATTCATAGGGGCTTGTACGCCAGACACTCCACATTTAACAGATTTTTAAAAGTGTTGTTATATGAGGACACATTTATGTAAATTTATGTAAGGAGTCTCCAGTGTCAGTGCTTTGTAACAGTCAGAGGTAAAGCTGTAATGACGCTTTATAGCCTCAATAGAGTACGTGACAACAGGAACTTGTTTCGTGGACATTCCACAACATTAGATGCAATGAAAAATGGATAAAAAAGTATGTTTTTTTTAAATTAATGAAAAGTTGTAGTGTTGGCAACTTGCTGTGGTATAAGATGAATAAAACATGTTGCTGTTTGAGGAAAACAACAAACTTAAGGGTGGTAACAGTGATCATGCTTGTTGATTGTTTTCCTATAACAGCACCACATGGAGTGTTTTATTCCTTGCTTAATATCATTATTTACTGTTTTGGTTGTTGTAAGTCTATTGAGTCATCTCAGCATGCATTTCCATCTTGCAGCTGTGTTTTACCGAAGTTAAGCCAGTGCACCACAGATGATGACGTGGCTCAGTGTTTTGTAAATTACGCCCCAGATTTTGAGATGTATCTTCAGTACATTATAGGCCAGTCGCAAGCTGAGGCCTGCATCTCAGACAAACACACACAGCACTTCTTTAAGGTAAGCACATAGTTTTCAGTGCTGGTAGTTTGGCTGTAGCTTAGATATTTTAAATTATTGTAGCTTACAAAAAAGTTACAATTGCAGAGTAGCTTCCCCATTGCAACAGTAGCCGTGTTTCCATTAACCTGCTTAATGTGAAATTTGAAATAGCAAACTAAAAAAACGAGTAATGGAAACGTGAATTTCGATAAAACTCAAATATTGCAAAAAAGTTTTTACGCTCGCAGGAGGTGGTTTTTCAGATTATTCAATAAAGCAATATTTTGCAAAATTGAAATGGAAACACATTTTTTCGTATTTAAGTCACATGCATGACATGAAGATCAAACCGAAATGCTACCTTTCTGAAAAGAAGAAGAGTGCTCTGTAAGAGTTATCATGAGAGGAGAAACTATTATGAGAGGGGAAAACCAAGCTTTAATTGCATGACATCACTTAATGGAAACATAGACCATTAGCAATTTTTGTTTGTTTGTTTTGTCGACATTTTTAAAATACCACTTCTGTTGTGTGCAAAACTGCAATGGAAACCCGGCTACTGAAAGTTTGATAAATAAAAAAAAAAACTAAGTTTGCTTGTCCCACAAGAGCATATTGGAATTAAAAATAATGTGTTTCTTAGCAATATGCCAACACTGCTTTTGCACATCTGGATACTCGAATCTTTAGTGTCAGCACGTATTTGGAGAGACCCTTGGAGAGGCTTAAAACATACAAAACTCTGTTCAAGGTAACGTTGTGAACTTTATAAAATGATAGCAATCTCTGTAAACTACCATAACAAACCAAGATGTGGTTTCATTGTTTTTTTGCAGGAGTTGATAAGGAACAAAGCTAAGAGTGGCCAGAGCTGTTGCCTACTCGAAGACGCCTTTTCCATTGTGTCCAGCTTGCCTTGGCGTGCAGAGAACGTGCAGCATGTGTCCCTGATTGAGAACTATCCAGCACCTCTCAAAGGGCTTGGAGAACCAATCCGACAAGTGGGTCATCAGACAATGGAATTTCATCAACACGTCAATTCAGTGTGCTGGACGTTGCTCTGATCTCTTGGTTGTTTTCCATCCCAGGGTTCCTTCATTGTATGGGAAGAAGCACCCGGGACTAAAATTTCACTCAGGGGTCATCATCGTCACGTTTTCCTGTTCAAGGACTGTATCGTGTTCTGCAAAACAAAAAGAGACTTGAGCACCCAGTCCATATTCTATGTCTTCAGGAACAAGATGAAGGTAATTTTGGAAACACACATATAAATAATTTAGTTTTAGTAAAAGCTGGCTGGTAGGCAGAATGGTGGTGCAGTGGGTAGCGTTGCTGCCTCACAGCTCCAGGGCCCCTGGCTCAATCCTGAGGAGTGGTCGTTAGCATGGAAATGGTTGGCAAAAGAGATCTGGAGATCATGAGCTGATGTTACAGTATCTTTGAACAAAAGACTCCTGATAACTGTTAATTAATATAAGTTGCTCTTGCTGCAATAAAAAAGATTTTCCTTCTTGTGCAGCTGAGTGATGTTGATTTGAAGGATACAGTAGAAGGGGATGACCGATCCTGGGGTATCTGGCATGAGCATCGAGGTACAATCCGAAAAGTCACCCTTCAAGCTCATTCTGTGCTCACCCGCTTGTCCTGGCTCAAAGACTTTCGAGATTTGCAACAGCGCAGCAAACTTCCATTATGGAGTGAGTTTGCAGTAAAATTCCTGCACACTTTGGTCTGATAAAGACTTTCTAACAAATAGCTGGTTCGTTAAATGTTTTAATTTGTATGTTGACAGGTGCACCATGCTTCGAGCAGATTCTTACTGATTCTTTAGTTAAACTTGGACAGACCATAAAACTTGTTTGCAATGTCACGGGAATCCCGGAACCTGTGGTTACTTGGTACAAAGGTAATATTTACTTCAGCATTCTTCTCAGAATATTTGGAACTGGCAATCCTGGCACTTAATGGCACGTTCTTGCTTTCTCAGATGGCATTGCTCTGAAGGATGACCAGCATCACATTATCTCAGAGGGAAACTCAGGTGCTTGCTATTTGGTTTTGACTTCTGTATCCGTGGACGATTCGGGTCAGTATATGTGTTATGCAGCGAACCCCATGGGGAACGCTAGCACCCTGGCCAAGATTGTTGTTGATGGTAAGCACAATAGTGATCTGGATTGTAAACTTTCCTTCTCCTCAACTTAATGGTAGCACCAATATGCACTTTGATGTACATCATGACTACACCGAGCTACACCAGTAACCTTGCTGAACAGTAAATACAGAATCACCAGAATCACAGTGTGTTTCTCAGAAATGGTTTGCCTTCCTGGAAAGAATGTTCTTAACAGGTTAGCTTGTGATAACAAGACTTGCAAGGACATGAGAACTACTGAGGTATACATTATTGCCTTTAGTGCTAGTAAACTAGCTATCTAACTTAGGTAATCAGAATCGTCTCCTGATGAAAAGCAGAACAAATCTTCAAATTAAGGAATGGGGAGCCATCTAGTCTTACAGTAGCATTCTCATATCCTTGCAACTTTGTTATCAGAAGCTAATCTGGTAAGAACGTTCTTTCCAGGAGTGCAAATTGGTATTAAGAAACATCCCATGATTCTGGCGACTCTTTATTCGTTGTTTAGCAAGCTAACTGGCGTAACTTTGGTTTGGTGAAGCAATAACTCACTGACTGTAATTTACACTTTACAGTGCCTCCTAGTTTCACAACCAGACTTCAGAACACTCCCCTGGTGAAAGGGAAGGATGTGAAGTTGCAGTGTTCAGCAGGATGTATTCCTGTACCCACTGTCAGGTGACACTGTGATTTTTTTTATATCACATTAGCTGCTTCCAGGCAGTTTATAATTATTTTTTTAAAGAGCAAAATGTATCACAATATTTATATTAAATCATCATATCACTTAGCCATAAGTTGTTTACTATGGGTGTCTATGTCATAGATGGTTTAAGGACGGCACACAGCTGGAGAAAAGCAACAAATACAAGATTGACAGTGATACACAGACTGGAGTCCTTTTACTGGTTATAAAGAAAGCAGAAGAAACAGATGTGGGACAATATGAGTGTGAGGTAACCTTAACCAACATACATGCACCGATTTCTATTTGACATTTGGGAATATTTACAAATTTTATTCATATTTTGAATCATATTTTCCATTCTGGTAGAAACTGCTTTAGTAGCCCCATTCATCAGTGGTACTGGTCTCACTGGGCAACATTTTAGCTGAAGAAATAAACTGTTGGTGTTATCATGTCATAACTAGTTGCTAAAACTAATTATGCCACAGAGTTGTTAAATCCTCAAATATAATTGCCATTTCAAGAAGGAATTGAAGTTTGGAAATGTTTATTTAGCATTTATGGAAGTAGTCTCCAATATCACTGCTTTGTAACAGTCATAGGTAAAGCTGTAACTTTAACTTTTTTTGGCAAATTTCTTTAGTATAACAGGAATAAAACAGTTGGGGATGTGGTCTTTTTGAAAAATAATCAACTTTGGTTGACTCCACTTCACGTTGGGGCCACATCACACCATGCTATCATTGATAATTTTTGTATAACAGCATGCCCCATCTTGTTTTATTCCTAACATTGGCTTGGAAGAGGTTGAATTCCGACCTCTCTAGCAAGTTAGCAAGTTAATTGCATAAGTTGGCTACACTGCATTATGTTAATTACTTAATTTCATTCACTGAAAAATTCTGGAAATATACAATATATAAATATACTGTAAATATGTAGTTTACTTACTTTAATAAATGTTCTCATCAGTTGAAACACCAGTTATAGCCCACATGTGGGATTACCTACAATAAATTTAACCAAAACAAGGTACTTCAGTGGACAATTTTCTTATGAATTGGAGCAATTATGTTTAAAAATGCTGTTCAGGTCACTGCTTTCCAACTGGAACGCAATGTATGTGTGTATTTCTATAAAAGTTACACATTGTATTAGCCCGCCTGCCTGTGTTTTAGATAATGAATCAGATGGGCAGTGCTAAGTGCAAAGCACAGTTGTACTCCACACCACCCACTGCGACAGACAGCACCAAAAACCAAGTGCAAGTCACCTCAGCTCCAGGTATGATGGTCCACATAAGACAAGGTAAAACAAGGCTATCCCACCAGAAACGATTGCTTACAGCAATCCCATGGTCTCATGGGTTTGACAGAGCACATACCAGTTCCACCACCCGTCCTTGCATCCCTTTGCTTCCCTCAGGTCATCTGTTATGTCTAATATCTGACATGAGTTCTGTAGTCAGGAGACCATGATCAACCAAGGAACCAAAGACATGTACTAAAGCTGCAATCATGGATTTATACAGTTATGAATTTCCATCAGATCTGTGGAATATACAAATTTAGACAATTGACTGATTCATGATGGTATCACAACAGCAAATCTTCCTAGTTTATATACCTTGCCTCCAGAGTTGAGAGCTTTTTCTTGGCTTATCAAAACTTGTTATGAATTTAGACAAAACAGCATGCCCAATCTTCTTCAGAGTATCTTCTTTGTTGTCATATCCTTGATTGTAGCTATAAAGTACCCCTGTACCTAAAAATAGTATTATGTTTCATTATGCATTATTAGGGTGAATCTGAAAATCATAGTCAAGGTCCATAGCAGTGTTCACTACACAGGCAGTCAGCAACAAACTTGGATAATCAATATTCATAACCGGAACAGTGAGCAAGAGTCAAAACCTTGAAGGTAATCAGAACTCGGAACCAAGGCTAAGACACAATAATGTTGAACCCGTGTTTTCAATGAAACAAGGATGGGTATACATCGAGAAATTAATCAGTGAGCTAATGCAGAAAAGGTGTACATGACAGAGTAATAAACCAATGACAAAGACAAAACAAAACACGAGCAAACAGCTTTTGTTGTGAAGAGGGAATCCGTTACAACACTAGTATTTGGGCCAAAATTGTTTGCACAACACTAAACTTTTTTTAGTGTTACTATGGCACTGTACTGCCTGCAGAACACAACTCACGGGGTATACATTCTGCAAACTATAATTTGCTCAAATAATCTCAGGATTTCCTTGAAGCTTCTGCTCAACCCACAGGTCTGACCTTGTGTGAGATGTCTCTGTTGAAGCTGGTTTTGAAAAATCTATGCAATTCACTGCAGTAAATGAGAAAGCAAATAAGGTTCTGGTGAACATGTACCAACAACCATTAGACAACCACTTCCATCAGGTGCAAACCTAGTGCAAATGCTCATCTTCACCTCCTGGCCTGGTTTCAGTTCCTTGCATTGCATTAAGTATTTGTGAATAAAAGGACTGCATGCAGCCCAGAATCCACCAAGTCCTGATCTGATGTATACCCCTTTGAATACTCACTGGCAGGACTGTAGTCAAGACTGCCAAGACCAGGACTAGCCAAGATTGAGTCAAGACTAAGTCTTAAGGGGGTCAAAGCCAAGTCAAGATTGAGTTCTACAACCACAAATCAGAAAAAATTGGGACGGTATGGAAAATGCAAATAAAAAAAGAAAACAGTGATTTCTAAATTTACTTTGACTTGTATTTCATTGCAGA
>JAOTRR010000033.1:16245833-16259936 GCA_028570945.1 Gogo arcuatus
CCATCATTACTTTAAGACATGAAGTGTCTTTTTAATTAATAAAAATAAAGAAAAAACATTGAAATAGAAGGTGTCCAAACTTTTGGCTGGTAAGGTAAATAAACAGTGAACAAAGTGGAAGTGCAGGCCATAGCACTGTAAGCTGCCAGGCGTGCTGAGAGCCACGGAGCGCAGCATGAGGGGGAAACGCATGACAATGTACTGAAGGAATATCCGTAAAACTCTTTCATTCATTGGTCAGAAAGTGTCTGTAGAAATCACAAAAATCACCACAAACAATACAGAGCCAGGACTCAATACATTACTAGATAATTATATAAGTAACTAGTTTAAAACATTTTGTGTATCACATCCAGGGTTTATTTTCTCTTTTTGTTTGTCGGTCCAAATCTCATGGCATTTCCTAAGTGCTACAGCTCTATGCTCTGTCTCTGGCTCCGTTTGTGCCTTGCAGCTCAGATTGGCAGCTCACATCTCCAAAAATATTGCAACCTGGTTTACCTGCTTTTGGGTCAATTCACAGTTGAATCACTTTCTCATGTCTGAGTTCACTTGGAAGCAGGTTTTATTTTTGATCAGCACCCAAATGTGATTACTATGTTCTCAGCTGCCTATAACACCACACAAACACATACATGTCAGGTTTTATAGAATGTTCAGGTACTGATGAGCTTTTCAACAGAGTAGCATTAAAAATGAACCCTCTGGCCAAGCATAATGTATCGTAATAAATTAAACCCAATAAAAATGACTTGTAGAGTAATTGTTTCCAACTGCTCATAAGCAATTGACCAACCATCACAACTGCCTCATCTGCTCACACAGGTGTGTATATTCCCATCAGTCTTTTCAGGCTGTGATCTTTAAAATGGCATTCCGTCACATCTCAGCAGACAGACAGTCTCTCTTTTGTTGGCACAAATATTAAATATTGCTGTCATCACTCTCCATTTGGCACGGAAGTGTGAAACGCTTGGCTGGAGGGTGCAGCAGAAATATGGTCATCATTGCCATTCCAGCTACACCTGTCAAGAGCTGATGGACCTGCTATCATCAGAGGAAAATCATCGGTCACAGAGGGAAACTGGATGTGAGCCACAGGATGACAGAAATCGAAAAAAGTCAAATAAGTGTGACTGGTTTGAAAAGCTCCAACCATGGAAGCTGTGAATGAGATGATAATCGTGTTAATTGTCATTTTTCTTGTTGACATTTAGGTTTTGTGTTTGTGCATGTTTTAACATATAGATATGTTAGATGATTTGTAGATGTATTCAGTTAACCTACGTTCAATCCAACATGAGGAATCTGGGTCACAGTGGATGATAATCCATCTTTAAACTCATTCTATCGTGCATTCATGAGGACTGCATGAAGATTCAGATTGGTAGACTTCACTCAACTCACCCCAAATACAGCCATCATTAAAACCAAAGAAATAGAGAGCAAGAGCAAGAGCGAGAAGGGGAGGGCAGAGTGTGAGAGAAACAGAGACAGACACAGAGAGAGAGACAGAGAAGCAGAAAGAGACAGAGAGTAAGAGAGACATACTGTATAATTGTTTATTAATAATATGTTTATTAATAACAGCTCTTCTCTTTCCTGTAATGTGTTGGCAATATTGTACATGTATACAGTCGTGCCAATAAAGACTGTTGAATTGAATTGAGAGAGAGTGACAGAGAGGGGGTACGTGAGACAGAGAGAGGGAGAGAGAGAGACAAAGCGCAAGGGACAGAGAGAGAAGGGGAAGGTGGAAGAGTGACTGAGCGAGAGAGACAGAAAGAGAGACAAAATGAGAAAAACAGAGAGAGAGAAATACAGATCAATAGACAGCTAAACACAGAGAGAAGAGACAGAGAAAGCGACAAAGATACACAGAGAGAGCGACAATGACGGAGAGAGAGAGAGAGAGAGAGAGAGAGAGAGAGAAGACAAGAATGTAAGAATAAACCCACTCTGTGGTACAATGAAAGAAACATCCCACACACACACACACACACTGTATATACACTCAGTTCATGATGTACACATACAGTACAGTACCCGCCTACCACAACATAACTGACTGTAGCCCATCTGTCTGTTATGCGTAATTTGTCAACCATTCCTGTTCATTATTGGAGAGAGACCACCACTGCACCACTGCACCACAGCACCACAGCACCACCGCTGAGCATATGTTATTTGGGCAGTGGCTCATTCTCAGCACAGCTGTGACACTGACACAGTGGTGTCATGTTAGTGGGTGTTGAGGTGGCACATGTGTGTCATGGCCATCAACTATACTGGGGGTTTTAAACACCTCAGTGTCATTGCTGGATTGAGAAACAGTCCATCAGCCAAAAATATCCGGTCAACAGCAGAGCTGCGGAGTGTGGACGGAAAGTGATGATGACGAAGGGCTACAGGATGACGCACACTAAAAATGAGCCGTAGTGCACTCCAACAAGTCGACAAGAATGGTTATTATTATTATTATTATTATTAATGGCAGTCTATTTGCTTCTGCTCTCTATAGTCTGTTACGAATTTTACTCACTCAATCTTATCTATCCTATATAAGAGATCAGAGATACAGAAGAGAAGAGGAGAGGAGAGAAGGGGGAAGGAAGAGGGAGGGAGCGGGATATACTGTAGATAGACAAAAATTAATATTGATGTCGCTCTATGATACTGATATGATATTTTTCACATTATTACACCTCTATGTTTATTTTTTATGACTCCTGAATATCATGTCTGGCAATATAGTGCAACATACAGACCTGCCAATAAACCGAGAGAAAGGGGGAGGAAAAAGCCATTTTGTGAGAGCCTGACAAAAAATGTGTGAAAAGTGTGAAAATGAAAACTTTCACATCGCATCAACTTTGCACAACATGATGTCTCCAGTTTATCGAAGGCAACAACGATAAAATGTAAACAACAAACAAAATCGTGAAGTGCACCTTTGTTTTGGAGACAAAATATCTATGAAGAACATACTATCAGCATGTCATGTTATAACTCTGCATAGAGCTAAATGAATGAATGAATGAATGAATCCCTTGCCAATGTGTAATATTTTGACCGAGCCATGCAAAACCCCACAATCCCCCACATCAGAGACCCTGCATTTAAAGTGTACAGGTAAATATTTATTTCAGACATGGCTACCAAATCATGATGTAGCTACCAATTCGAGGTCAATTCATCATTGCTTCAGTGTTTACCAACAATATTTATAGAACCTCAACACCAACTGAACATAAATAATAAATAATAAACTTAACCTACAAATTAAAATTAAGGCTATTTAAAACAAACAAGCAAACAAAAAAAACCCTGACTGACCAACAAGGTAGGTGCTATAAATAATGCCCATGACAGAAAAAAACCCTTTAACCTAATAAAAAAAAACTTGGCTGAGCCACAATAAAAAAGAACAATCAATAAAACCAATGATAAAAAAAAAACTTTAACTCCAATACACGTTATATTTCAAGCTATTTCATATATCTATATATATATATATATATATATACATATATATATAAAAAACAACAGTCAACAATGTAGGTGATATAAAAAATAATAAACAATGTAGGTGTAATCACAATGTAGGTGATTACACATTACAGGAAAAACAAAATAAATATACTTAAAAATAACATTATTAAAATAATAAATAATTAAAATGTAATATCAGACAATTTCACCAAAAAAAATCTAAAAATAAAAATACACTTAAAAACCTTGCTGACAAAAAGGTGTAGGTGTTATAAATATGGCCATCAGGTTAATAAATTATTTAATATTTTTACAAATAATTTTTTAAAATAAAATAAAATAAAAGCCCTGTCTGGCAAACTCACCTAGCTCGAGCTCAACCAAGCTGAGGCTCGTGCCTCTCTCAGCCTCTCTCTCTCAGCCTCTCTCTCTCAGCCCCTCTCTCTCTCTCAGCCTGTATGTGGTATATTTACATTACAAACACTGACAAAACATTTTTACAATTAAAATTCTTTACCTTCAAGCCATAGGATTTGACGAATGACCACTTCCTGTCCCGAGGGTCCCGGGTTTACAGTCCTGTTGTTTATATTCGGAGCTTCTTCACGTCCAGGGTCCTTAATTCCCACCGTCTCGTGCTGCCCATTCTCATCCTCACAAGCTGTAATAACTGTTTCCTGAAGCCCTCACAACTCTATCGTCTGAAATAAAAAAGAAAAGACGGTGAAACATAAACTTGTTCCTGACACAAACTGTAAAGCGAGGTGAACTCTCTGCCTGAGCCGCCTCTCAACTTCTGACTGAAACTAGTGGCGCGAAAATAACCACCGCGCGCCTCGCTCCGCGCGCTCAAATACTGAAGCTGCGCTCGCGTAATAGGAAAGGGGCGGGGCTTTGAAATCTCCTCACACTCCACTGAAAGATGACTGAATATACAGTTAATAAGCTAAAAGTCTGAAAATGAGTGTATTGTTCGAATATTAAACTCGTAATTCGCCTAACTGTCAGTTGAACATTGCAGTATTTCATTCAGAATGAGTTTTGTTCTGATTATTTTTTGATTTTGTACTAGAAATTGTCTTACAAATCTATGAAAATCCTACCTATAGGTGGTGGGGTGTCCAGGTTCTTAGACAAGGGGTGCCATTAATTAAAGAAAAACTCCATCATGAATGAAATTGATTAAATATTGACCTTCATACATGGTTAATTAAAGATTAAAAATCTAAAAATAAAAATACTAATTAAATATTAACCTTTATACATGTCTACTTCAGGATTTATTTTTAGTGAAATTCAGAACTGATTTTTTTACTGGAAACTTTTTTACTGTAAACTTATCATTATGTTGGGCTGTTTTCAAACAGGGCTTTTTATCTACCATTACACCACAATGCTGTTTGGATGTGGTGATGTCACAACAGCTACATGCAAATGATGGTGCCAATCATCTCTACCTAAACCAATTGATGCAGCGGTGCTTTAGTTCTTTTGTCTGTCCAGCATTCTGACCTCTTTATCTGTACACTTTACTCAGTTTCCAAACCTTCAACTTCCGTGCTAATACCAACACCAACAATGTTGCGATTGTCACTTCATACATCACTAACTAGCCGTGTATGTCCCCCCCCCCCAACTTCACACAGGACATTACAAAAATACAGCACCAACCAACAAATTGTTTCCAGAATTGCTTAGCACATCACAAATAATTCAGTATAAATGTATTTAATGTTCTTCAAGGCGGGGGTATATTTTAAAGGTGCTATATGTAAGAATTGGCCACCTGTCGAATTCATACTCCACACTCCAAACAAATAGGGGGCAGCATATCACCAGAAGGTTGGGGTGTCCATCCCTATCATAAGAAACAAGGAAATGCACAGTCCCTCCTCCCCCTCTCCTCCTCCTATAGCTTACATTATAGCTTGCGTAGCTCAGTTTTTAGCAAGAAAACAGCCACAGCAGAACCATATATCGCCATTTTGAATTTTTGGTACGGTTTGTGTTGTCATTAGTTGCACTAAAGAATTGTTATGAATTGTCCAGATCAGGTCAGTACGTCTGGTTTGTTTGCGCCATAAAATTGCTTCAGTTTGGTAGCTAGAGCTGACCTCAACTGGGAGATCGCGAGTGCTACTCACAATTGGGTCAAACCAAAGACCGTCATAAAAATGGTACCTACTGCCATCTGGTGAGGCATGCCACAATACAGATGCGAGTAGGGAGTCGAACTCTTGCAGTTACCAGAGGACCAGCTCCCCACTGTAACCCTAGCTATGTAATAGGTGAGAAGCCGAGAGCTATAGAAACAGAGATCGGCGCCACCCAATGCGCCTAAAGGGCCTGGTTAGTACTGGGATGGGAGACTGCCTGGGAAGACCAGCGGCTGGCACAGGAGGGACTTTGACTTTTTGGTATCTAGCTAGAGGGTAAGCTAATTGAGCTAGTCACATACAGCTATACAGCAAACATATTAACACTGTCAATAATGCTGTACAATTAGCTACCTTTATAAGCTATCGCTAAATAGCCAACGTTAACATTAACAACTAGACTGAAACCACGTTGCAAGTTCAGCATCAAACTTTATCCCTTTTCTCACCAAGAGCTATCTCCAGCGGTGGAAAGCAATGCCAGTGTTAACTCTTGTTTTGCTTCTACAGTATTTCTATCACTTCTTTTCTTTGCCTCCGAACGTGGTTTCTTGCCAGGAGCAAGAACCAAGGGAAGAACCTTAAACATGATTGACAAGAGGTTAGACTACACCTCAGGGCAGCGTTATTTCTTCATCATCTCATGTTAGACTGAGAGTAGACTGGATGCTAAAGTGACTCACTATCGCCTCTTGAGGTGCAAAGTGGTATTACGAGACAGACGGTGCATCCTGTCTTGGGGCTATCTGGTTAGCAAGCTAACTTCAATAGATTTCTCTGCAACACAATACATAGACGTCTTTGACATAATATCAAAACTGTTATTTCTTCACATTCTGTTGATAATTTTAGTTAATTTTTGAAGGTTTTATACTAAAATTCTTAACGTATAGCACCTTTAAGGATTTATTATCAGGCGGTTTAAATCCTAATGATTAAAAAGTCTAATGACCTAAACAATGCTTTTTTAAAGGTAAACCTGTTAAACCTACAAATAAAAAAAAACCCACATTTAGCCAGAATCAAATGTAAGTCAAATATATTATGGCTAAAAATGTTTGACTAAAAAGTTATTAAAAGCTCTGTCTTTACCAGTTAGTTGTATTCATTCATCTTTCACACCCACTTATCCTGGTCAGGGTGGTGGCGATGTCTATCCCAGGAATACTGTGTACAAGGCAGGAATACACCCTGGGAATGCCACCAGTCCATGGCATCAAACACACACACACACACACACGTACACTTAGGGAGAATTTAGAGTCACCTGTCCACCAACCGGCATGTTTTTTGGGATGTGGAAGGAAACTGGAGAACCCGGAGGAAATTCATGGAAACTTAGGATCGAACCTGGGACCCTGAAGCTGTGAGGCAGCAAAACTATAAAATGTCACAAATATTTCTCAATGAACTTAGACCTATTTCTTTCTAAGGTTGTGCCTGTGAGTTTGATGAGCTTAAAAGTTTTCTTTGTTCAGTTTATCATATAATTCAATAAAGATGGTTTGAGGTACACTTATTGAAGAATGATTCTTCGTTCTTCACCACAAAGCTGTCGCTGTTTGTGTGACGTGTGGTTTTGTTTGTGCAGTCTGACGGGACACTGCCCCTTTTTTGGGGAAAATGACCGTGCCACGCTGCTGAAGGTGGCCGAAGGGGTCCTGTACTGGGGCATCCCGGAGATCACCAGCTTGAGCGAACAAGCCCAGGATTTTCTCCACAAGCTTTTACAGCCAGACTCGGAGTAAGATTGTGTGTTATATATTTCTATCTGACCTCAGCTGACCTGTGGAGGATAAAAATGATTCTTGGTTTTATTCTCATCAGGATGAGACCATCAGCATTGGAATGCCTGAATTACGAGTGGTTTCAGGTACATAAGCAAAGTCTCAAAGATCCGTGTTTGTTGCATTGATTTGCTGTTTTGAAATGAAAATGGGAAAACACTACAAAAGATTATACTTTATGAGATTATTATAAACCTAATAAAATACAATTCAGTCTGTTTTTAGATGCTTTTACATATTTCAAGCTTTCTGTTTTCTCATTCCAGTGGCAGATAATTATGCCTCTTCTTAAGCTTGAAATTAGTAAAATGATGAGGAAATACTTTTAATAATCATATTGCAGTCATAATAGGAAATACTACACAAATTTGACTATATTCAAGATATTTTCACTTTCTAAGATGTAATTTTAATAGGAATGTTTTTAAAAAAAAGAAATTTTTGACTTGTCTTTAATCATTTCTACTTGTTTCACAACAACAACAAAAAAATCTAGAAATCCAATACTAATGAATCCAAATATCCAAAAATGACACTGCAGTAGATTTCAGCATCAACAGACTCAACCTGGATGTGCAAGTCGGCTGATCTACACTCTCTTTTCTCTGATTAAGATGTGATAAAAATGGGATCAAAATATACAGAAATACATTTGATTAAAGTATTATTCAACACCTGGAAAATCCTGCCAATCTTCATTGTTTTAAAGCCAAAATATATTTGAACATGTATATATGTATTTGTGAAATAATCTGTTTTTAAATCTTTCACATCTAGAGTCCGTATGAAGAGGAGCAGTTTGACACTATTGATACAAAGAGTTTAAAATCCTTTATCTCGAAACGAAAGTGGCAGGTAAACAGTACAGTACTTTTGTATAAAACCTTATACAACCTTGTAACCTTGTTAAAAAGGTTACCTTTTTCTCTTCTCCCAGCGCTCTCTAACATGTCTCGGCTCAGTCCTGACCCTGAGGCCTATCCCGGAGCTGCTGGATGCTCCGCCGTGCAAAGTCTCCGTCACAACCCCGAGAGACCCTCGGAATACCAGCAGCACCTCCGTGAGCACTGGTTCCTCCTCTGAATATGATGAGGCTGATGCCTGGGGCTTCTTCCAGAACGCAAACCAGGAGGAAGATGATGACAGAGAGGAAGATGGTACGGAATATTATTCATATGCTGATCTTCCTAAACAATCCTTGGCTCTAAAAAGAGATGAGGAGGATGTAATAATGGGTCAAGACCGAGAGTGGAGGGGTGCATTGATGATTCCTCTAAATGAGCAATCCAGACAGATGCCCTCACCTTCTCCTGAGCAGGTTATCAGGGAGAGAAAAGAAATCCATTCATCTTTGAATCTTTCTGAAGATGATAAAGTGCCCACTGGGACACCAATCCCCCGTGGTAGCCTGATCAAGAGCACCTTCTATAACAGTGATGAGCAGCTCTCACCCATGTCTGCCCGCCACATGATGCTCCGGGACAAACTCCACGCCAGGAAACAGGACAGAGTACGCAGGTCGTTGCGCTCCAGCTTGTCTGGAAGGCTAAATGAACCACTTATAGAGTATGTAGAGGATTCTCCAGATGTGGAATCTGGCCTCAGACATAGGAGAGGTTCCACACTTTTGTCCAAGTCTTGCTCACTGGACAGAGGGGTGAGTCCCGTCTATCCAAACTCCCGTACCCAAAGGAGGAGCAGGTCGCTGGATGAATCCACAAGAATCTCAGCAGCTTCTATGATTCACAGGACACTGGGAGATAACCAGGAAGATCTAGAGTTTGACCATTATAATGAGTTCACTGATGAGGAGGAAGATGAAGCCTCAGAGGTTCCTGTGAATAGGATATCACAAACGTCATCACAGTCTCACAAGACTACCATGGAAGAGTTGCCAGTAATCATGGGGTCTCATGTAGATGACAGCCAGTCACGCATTGGAGAGGAGGATGAGCCAGCAGCGATGGAGGGAGAAAAAAATATAGCAAGTTCACAGCTGTCTCTTGCAGAGTCCTATGACCTTGAACATGACTCAGATGCTTCTGGCAGAACCAACACCTACATTGGACAGTCTTCCAGCCACCTCCCAATTTCACAAAGATGCCATAGAGCATATGATGAATCAGAGGAGCACATGGTTGCACCATCATCTGGAAAGGCATCAGAGCTCTCTCTCTCACAGGACTCTGAGGATGAGGACATGGAGAGAGTTCTGAGGAGCCTTCGCCAAGCACCACTACAACAGCACACACACAGCACAACAACGAGCAAGAACAATGTCGCATTGAGGCGAAGTTCCTCCGCAGTTCCCATACGCCCAGCATCGGCGACCCCACTGAGCCGAGAGGTGCTTCAGAGGCACTCATCAGCTCCAGCACTGGAGCTCAAACCCCCGAATGGCAAGTCAAGCAAATCTGGACTCATGAAGATCTTCCGCAGGAAATCATGGACTCCAGGACCCTCCAGCTCCCAGACACAGGGATCTGACAAGAAGGCTGAGGAAGGCTCAAGTCCACAGCAGAAGACCCCGCTCTTGACCTTGAGGAAGAAGATGAGGGCTTCGGCATCCAGCATCACCAAGTTGTTCACCAGGCAGTCCAGTAAAGAGGGCAAGGAGGAGAAACGGGGTACGACACATCACAAATGTAATATCTACAAAATAACTTATGATCAGCGTTCTCCACTGAACATTGAAACAAAAGTATTTTCCATTAAAGTCCACCATTCTGTATTTTTCGGTGAAACAACTGACAAACCAAATAAATGTGTGCAAATGAGGAAAATGTTATAAAAAACAACCAACACAAACAAGTCGAAAGCAAAGACACATTTGCCATGTACTACATATTCATTGGAAACCAATGTGGCATAGATCTAGGCTATGTTTTGCTTAGTGGTTATCAGGCAGACGTGGGTTTTGAAGGTAACACTTACCAAGTACTAGCTCAGAACCTCAGGGGTCGAGTTACCACTGACAGAATATTTGGGTTTGTTGGCACTGGTTGGAGAGGGCTAGATCCTAACACAGCTAACCACTGTATCTCTGCTGTACCAGGGCCAATTGTGAAGAATCCTGTTCCACCAGAGAAAACAACTGTCACCTCAGACTTTTTTCCATCAGCTCCCTTCTTAGGAATCCCTGAGAAAAAGCCAAAGCTCTTCTCCCTCAAAGTGCCGACCTTCAAAAAGAACAAAGGTATGGAAAGATTTTGACGTGCACCAAAGGAACAACTGCAATAATTCTTCATCATGAATTCCGTCCTATGACTCTTTTCCTGTAACTCCTTATAATGCTGTTTACTTAACATTTCTCCAGGAACGCCAGGAAGGCCATTCAAACCGGATGTGATCCAGCTCGCTAGTAGTGGAGCTCTGGTTTTCTGGAATCCAGTGCAGTGCAGTGATCCTGTCACATATTGCATACAGTATAGCCTCAATGGTAAGAAACGAGAAGAAGTTATAGAAGTTAAGGCTGTCATACCCTTGTGCAACATTGCACAGTTTGATGCTGTAAATAGGTTATTGTGAAGCCCTTCATGTTGAATCCAGGGTCTCATGTGAATAACAATCAGGGTTACATGAACAGCAATCACTGTTGAAAGCTCTATAGCCAAGTATTCCAACAGCCTAGCTAGGGATTATATCATGTTATACCAAGGCACTGTTAATTTCCTGATGTAATTCTTCGCAGATTTTTATCATGTTAGTGAAAAATAAAACTTTGGGGCATGTTGTTTTAGGAAAATAATCCACTCTGGGGTGATAACAGTAACTCTGTTTCATCAAACAACCCCGACACTGATTATTTTACTATTATCCTCCTGTGTTTCCAGGTGACGAGTGGAAAATTTTGTCAGAGAATGTTACAGATAGTTGCTACATCACTAATGTGCTACCCAGAGGAACCAGCTATTTGTTCCGTGTGTCCTGCATCACCAAAACAGGGTCGGGACCTTTCAGCGATCCTTCACCACCTGCTTTTATGACAATGCCATATGAAGGTGAGAAAATATCCAACTCTGGTTTATGTCATTATCAGAGTCACTTTATTGTAGACTCCATAACAGAACAGTGTCTTTTATAATGGACTGTGGGTTTTTTTTCCTCTGAAGACTCGAACATTCCTCTGATCCTGACGGAATCCACCGGGTCCAAGATCACTCTGCCGGGCGAGCTTGGCTCAGAGAGGTCCTACAGCTTCCTGTCTGAGATCAACAGGTTCTTTACACACACTGGACTGCCAAAAATTGTGTAATAAATCAGACTCAGTAGAAGAATAGAAGAGGACTCATGTGCATAGTTTCATGTGCATAGGTTCATGTGTGTGGTTTATTAAAACACAATCCAAAAGGCCAAGGTCAAACACAGTAATGGCACTAGTGATCAAAACAATGAGAACCCAAAAAGACATCAAACAAGAACTAGGAAAGTGGTTAAAAAATACACAAATAAGGCAAACAGGATAATCACAACTCAGGATTTACAACACAAGGTATTGGCAAGACTTCGCAACAAGTAACTGAAAGTCATGGGAGTTTCTCAGTATGCACCTTTGTGTGTTTTTGTGTCCTCATTAGACATCATCGTTTAACCCTCAAGTTGCATTCCATTACTCAAGAACACAAGAACCAAGAACTGTTGAAACCCCACAAGTGTTCTTGATCTTCCTAAAAAACTGAGGATGCATCAGTTGTTGACTTGCCAGAGAGGATGAACTGAAAGGCATCATACAAAAGAGTCGGCTCCAATTAGATACACTAGCATCCTTTGGTAAATTCTGGTAGCTCAAATTTGACAGTGGATTACAGTGATTAGACTCTTTTAATGGTTTATTAAAAGACTTTATTCAAATG
Organism: Gogo arcuatus; assembly: GCA_028570945.1. Lineage (NCBI taxonomy): Eukaryota > Metazoa > Chordata > Actinopteri > Siluriformes > Anchariidae > Gogo > Gogo arcuatus. The sequence goes on from JAOTRR010000033.1 coordinate 16,258,122, forward strand.
ATATATTAACCATTAGGTTTTAACTCCACTTAGAGTTTTAACTGCACTGCCTTTTGCCTTGGACGTTATCCAGGAAATCCAAAATCCTTTTGTATGGAATAGAGTGTGACTAAGTGGTGGAGGAATTGTGGAGGTATTGCACAGCAGTCACTACACAGCGCATCTCAAACACCTAAAGGTCTCGGCATTCTCCGTTCTCGTGTCCTTGCAAGCTCGTTATAACAAGGTTATTTACCAAGTACATACTTGTCAAGGACACAAGTCCAATCCTGTCGAATGACTGATTAGATCTCTGGAGTCAGTGACTGCTGCTGGCTGAGAGGGGAACCGTCCTGGTGTGTTGTGTGATGTATAGAAACGTGTCCTTGTTTTGCTGTAGAGGCCGTTTCAGTGTGGTGATGAAGTGCGAGGACAGCAGGAGCTCGCAGCCCCTGGCAGCCAAGCTGACTCCGTACGGGCCTGAGCAGAGGCAGCTGGTGCTGAGGGAGTACCAGGTGCTGCGCAGGCTGTGCCACCCGAATCTCGTACAGCTCCATGCTGCCATCCTCACACCCTCCTTCCTGGTGCTCCTTGAGGAGCTCTGCTCCGGACGAGAACTCCTCTACAACCTGGCGGAGAGGTGAGAACCTTCCTTCTACAGAGAAAAGACAGGGTCAGAGTCTGATATCAAGATGACTGGATTTGAAATGTGATCAGATCTTAAATTAATTTCTACGTATACTAATCTCTGTGTGTTGTGTGTGTGTTTCTGTGCTGCAGGGACGTGTATTCAGAGCTGCATGTGTGTGAGCTGTTAAGGCAGCTCCTGAGTGGTGTGGATTACCTGCATGGACGCCGAATCGTCCACCTCGACCTCCGCTCCGATAATGTTCTGGTGACTGAGTGTAACGTGGTGAAGATCGTGGACCTGGGCTCTGCTCAGCCCTTCACCCCGGGCCACACCCTCAACATTGAGCACATCAAAGAGATGACAGAGAGCAAAGGTGATACAAAGCAAACGTTATTTCCTCTAAGTGGCTTCTAATTAAATATCGAATAGTGAACCGAACACCAAACTCACTAAACTCTAGTTCTAGGATGAAGGTCTACCTTAAAATCTGTAGTCCTACAATATAAGTGTGTGTGTGATTTATGTAGGATGTTTGTTTTTCTTTATATGTGCGTGTTCTGTATGTCAGTTTACATTGTCCTTCCTAAAGCTCCTGAGATCTTGCAAGGTCACGGCGTTGGACCTGCCACAGATGTCTGGGCTCTCGGTGTTCTGGCATTTATTATGTAAGTGACCAAATTTCTCTTACATGTACTTTTAACATCAGTAATACTCATTTTTATACATTTTATACATTAAAAAAGAGCATTATATAATATCAACATAATTTTTCACTCACAATAAAAAGCTACAAAAATCAGTGGGAAATTAAATCATCCCCTGCCTTTCCTTTGATAATCGTTTTACGATTTTAGCAGTATGATTCAGGATGTAGCAGTACAACTGCTAACAATGATAACAACACTTTTTTCCCAAATTGTGTCTCACTTTAAATGACCGGTGAATCATTTGGCCTTGTGATAAATGTCACTAGTGAATCATTTAATGTTATGATAGAAATCACTAGTGAATCATTTGATCTTAATAGAAATCACTAGTGAATCATTTGGCCTTATGATTGAAATCACTAGTGAATCATTTGATCCTAATAGAAATCACTAGTGAATCATTTGGCCTTATGATAGAAATCACTAGTGAATCATTTGATCTGAATAGAAATCACTAGTGAATCATTTGGCCTTATGATAGAAATCACTAGTGAATCA
>JAOTRR010000033.1:16398382-16408711 GCA_028570945.1 Gogo arcuatus
TGTGTGTGTGTGTGTGTGTGTGTGTGTGTGTGTGTGTGTGTGTGTGTTGCTGGGTGGCTGTATGCTGAGTTACAATTAAAACAAACATGAATGGAGATGGAAAAGAAGCCAGTGCTCGGTATGGTAAATGGTGCATGTCAGGTAAATATACTGAACATATGAAAAGGCATCGATCAAAACAAAGAAACAAAACAAAAAAAACACCAATCACACACCAACTTTCCAAAATTCTCCAACGCTCACGATTAAACCACCAACATTCACTAGAACATGTCTTTAAACACCAACATTCTTCAACATGCACCACTCTTATCCATCATACACCACTGGTGTATAACTTCACACACCAACACCCTAAAGTTGCTATTTGGCTTTATGATGTTCAGAAAAGAACTGAGACGCCAAATGAACAGCAACAAGAACACACAGGGACAAACAAACACCAAACCCTCACCATCAAATACCAATTCACAACAACATCTGCTAATATACTCAGTTAAACACCATACAACACAATTAAACATCAACCGTTTCCATCAAACAGCATCTTACACCAATGCCCGCTAATATTCTCCATCAAACACCAACACAAACACTATCAAGCACCAATCTTCACCATTAAATATCAACCTACATCAATACCCACTAATATGCTCAAACACTATGAAACACAAACATCAACTGTTACCATCAAAGAGCATCCTACACCAAAGTATCCAAAAATACCAACAAACACCATCATCACAATTAAACACCATCAAACATAAACAACCATAACCATCAAATAGCAGCCTACAAAGTATCCAAAAACACCAACAAACACCAACACAAACACCATCAAACACAGACCTTCACCATTAAATACCAACTCACACCAACACCCACTAATATACTCAAACACCATCAAACATGATTAAACATCAACCATTATCATCAAATGGCATCTTACACCAACATCCGGCAATACTCTCCATCAAACAGCATCTTACACCAACAAACACCAACATCATAATTAAACACCATTAAAACAAGCCAATGCTGTTCATAAAACACCAACAAACACCACTGAAACACATTCAAGCACTAACCTACACCATAGAATATCATCCCACAGTAACATTCTCCATTAAACACCAACAAACCAACGAACACTGTCCAACATCACCAAATGCAATTAAATGCCACCAAACACCAACCTTCTGTCAACCGCAGCAGCATTCTTCATCATACATCAACAAACACCAAGCGTCGCTATCTAATAACAACACACACCAATATTCTCCATCAAACACCAACAATCACATTTACACATTAACACAAAAAATCTGTCATACACCCACATCCTTCCTCAAATACCAACAAACACCAACATTCACCATTAAATGAAGATGTGTATCTCATTGCTGTACACATATCTTCTAATAACAAGGTCAGTCTAACAGCACTTCACGTTGTAGCCTTTACAAAAAAGAGTCCATTAAACACTGAGCTGTGTGAACACTCAATCTCCGTGACAGTGAAGAGGCAGGTGCAGTGTGTAAATACTACTGATAGGGAGCAGTGTTGGAAATGTTTCTCTATGCTGCTAAAAAATCCTGACACAAACTTACGGCAGAAATTGTAACGAGAAGCAGATTACATTGATGTTTTGCCCCACTGGGGCATACAAATGTGATATTAGTGTTATGAAACTACATGATTTATCAAAGAGGAATACAGAATTATACTCGGCTGATCCCCTTTTTGTTTAAAAATAAATTATTTAAAATTGACATAAATACTTTATTTGTTTGAGAAATCCCTGTGGAAAAGTTGCTCACACAATTTGCTTCATCTTTTTAACTTGTTTTTAACTTGCTATATTTATATAACTCAGATTTTTAAACTCTGTATCCAAAAGCATCCCTGTCATGGACATTCACATAGCCAGAAATGTATCAGAATAAAAAAAGGAAAAGTTAGCTGAGGATTAACACTAGAGAATGTCCTGTCTGTGTGTGTGTGTGTGTGTGTGTGTGTGTGAGCTACTCACCCATCTCGGGGTGCTGAGGGCAGCTGTGGAGGATTCTGGGCATTGATGATGTCATCGCGGTCCAGGCGGGGTGGTCGTGGGGGAAGGTGAGGTGGGGCAGAGAGCAGATCAGCACTGGAGCCAGAGAACAAGCCTGAAAGACAAACAACGTTAATATGTTAAATTTACCGAATCAAGCTTGAAAGAAACACCACATTGACCTGATTAACCACACCCCCCTCTAGAAAGTTCCTAACCCAGACATACACATACACAAATATACACAAAAATATTCACACACACTCCCAAATTTCACCTTGGGGATCAATAAAGTCCATCCATCTATCCATCTATCTGTTCATCCGTCTGTCTATCTGTCTATACACACAGATACAACACAACAGCACATCATTTTAGGTTTGTTTGAAACTTTTGGGTTGGTAAACATAAATCTTTAAAAAAATTATCTCAAATATTACTAACACACACCAACACCAACACACATCAACATTCCCAACACCAAGACTCTCCATCAAACACCAACACACTTCAATATTCTCCAATAAACACCAACATTCCCAAAACCAAGATTCTCCAAACACCACCACACGTCAATATTCTCCAATAAACACCAACATTCCCAAAACCAAGATTCTCCAAACATCAACACACTTCAATATTCTCCAATAAACACCAACACACACCAACATTCCCCATTAAACACCAACATTCTCCATCAAACACCAACACATTTCAACATTCTCCAATAAACACCAACATACACACCAACATTCTTCACTAAACACTAACAAACACTAATACTGTCCAACATCACCAAACGCAATTAAATGCCATCAAACACCAACCTTCACCATCAAGTACCAGTACAAATTAAAATTCAGTCAAACACACCGGCATTCTTCATCAAACGTCAACAAGCACCAAATTTCACTATCAAATAACAACACACACCAACATTATCCAATAAACACCAACACACACCAACATTCTCCATTAAACATCAACACACACCAACATTCTCCATTAAACATCAACACACACCAACATTCTCCAATAAACACCAACACACTTCAACATTCTCTATTAAACACTAATACACACCATAAATGTTCGAACAATGTCCAGTAACAGAACTAATACACGTGAGATTGGTGGAAACTTTCCAGAAACTCCTCAGCAACTGTACACGGATATGAGATTGCAACATCGTATGGTTTTTGTTGTTGTTTTTTTTTTGTTTTTTTTGGAAATTCAGGGTGGGTGCACACACAAATAACAAAAAAAACCCCACCACACTGTTTGAATTAACCCCCTTTTGCTTCTCCTCATGAAACAGAATTTCATTCAGTGTGCTGTTGTTTTGACAGAACAAATCCAATAAGCGACCTTTTGAAAAAAAATATAAAGCATTTCTTTGTTTGCAGTTTGCTTTCATGTCGAATCGCTTCAATGGAAAACGACCCGCCTTTAATGGACTGTTCTGGAAAAAAAAAAGATCTGACCAGTGAAGTCAACAAGCTACCGATGTTTTTAATTCACAGTCACAGGGGTACGAGGTTAACGTTGAGGTTAATGTCAAAGTGGACTGTTTTTTACACCTCAGGGATTCCGTCCAACATCAGATCATGTACTACTGCATGAACACGGAGCCAAATCCGCCTACTTTCATCCTCTTGTGATATTTTAAAGCCTGAGATGCTGAAACACTGACGTTCTTTTTCTGTTGATCTGCTATTACGATTCAACACTGATTATTTTCCCAGAAGCCCCAGGGGCAGATAAACCTGAGGACAGATAATCACTGCGGCTGCATTCTTACCCTGTGCTCCACTGCTATTTGTAACATTCCCTTGGACTTTTTAATAGCCACTCGACACTGACTGTACGAACAATGCAGCTGTTTCAATTTTCAGTCATGTACAGACCATGTCTGGGGTTATACCTGCTTTAAACCATGCAAAATGGCTGCTGTGGTGTTGCGTGTCAAAAAAAAAAAAAGCAAAACAACACGCAATTCCTGGTGCGATATTACTGCAGGAGCAGTTGATGAAACAATGTGATGCTACTCCTCGTCAGCACGTTCTCTTATCAGAATAACAAGAGAAATGTGATGAGATTTCATTTTTTTTTAAATAATTACACATTATGGTGTTTAAAAGGTGTGTTTCTGCTCTAATCTGCCCCCAAAGCTTTTAATGCTCCAGATGTATGAAAGATACGCAGGCGAATATCTGAACATTTATCAATTTGTGTGTAAAAGTTTGCGCAGGCCAAGCCAAACCGAACTCAAAATTTCCAACAGATTAAAGTTTCAGGAACACTGATTTTCTTTGTACACGCGTGGCTGTGTATGTCGATGGACGCCGATCACCCGTAACATACCAGGTGCATACGTGGCATTTGGTAACGCCCACAAAACTCCATAAAAGGCAAAGCCTATGACAATGAACGCCAAATAAGACTCATAGGAAGAAGTGGAAGTTATTTTGATTCACATCTCTGCCCATAAATAATATATTATTCACCATCACATCAAAAGGCCAAAGATCCGTCATACCAGATCGGACACTTATCAGTCATTTAGTGCTGGCTCTAATAAACGTTGCACAGCATGAAAAGAAGATGCCACGGCAACTTCGTCTGCCGAAGTCAATACTGACTTTAGGTGATACAGTAACAGACCGTCCCTTACGGCCCAGGTGGAAATTCAAGCTACTAGTCAAGGGTCCACAAAAACTCTTACTGGAACAGATCCTACCTGAGCTGCTTACACACTTGATTTATTACCCCGAAATCCTCCATCAAAGCCCCTTAAGTGCTTTCCCCTTTAGCCCCAACATCTGCTCCTACAACGGGAAACACTCGGCGCATAATGGCTGAGATTGCTTCGCCTTTTATGCGGAACACAGAGGAGTGTGTGTGATGTTTCGGAGAGACAGGAGGAGGAGGTCAATTGCTGTAATTATTTATTTACCGTCCTTATTATACGTAGCCATTATAGTGTTCATCATCGCTGCTGCTTTAGTCCTCTGCACGTTTCAGCGTGTTTCCTGCTCTGACACACCCAGGTGATAATGAGCTGATGAGTGGCATCAGGTGGCTTAGAGAAGGAAGCACACCATCATTTACAGTACAGAGGGAATTAATCAGCAGCCGACACACAACCCGACATAGTCCTGGTCTCGGGTCAGTTCTCCAGAGAAACTTGTTTTTTACTGATTGACAGCCAAACCATTACATCATCAAATGATAAGACCATAGACGTACTGTAAACCGTGTGAGTTTTTACGTATTTATAGCTACACAGTATCACTTTTGACTAGATTCTAAGCAAGAATAAACACACACTTCTCTGTACATTCGCCATTAAACATTCTGTCTTCGCCGTCGACTGAAAGTCAGTGAAAAGTTGTTCACTTTTCACTTGATTAGCTGCCTTCAGCTAAATAATTTATATAAATGCATGTGATTGGCTGAAACAGGGGAGCTGGTACAGGTTCATGATTAATAAACCAGAGCTGCTGAACTACAGCCAGTTTTTTCATATGTTTATTGGTTCTGCTACAGTATTTTTTTTTCACATCCGGATCTCGTTCTTCTTAAACTAAAGAATGTGTACAGCCGTAAAACTAGCAACGCAGGGAAAAACATTTCATCTGTGATAAACAGAATAACACAGAGTTGAGCTCTGAGGCAACAATCTAACAGAAACTAGTTTAATTCTCTCTCTGTCTGTCTCTCTCTCTCTCTCTCTCTCTCTCTCTGTCTCTATCTCTCTCTGTCTCTCTCTCTCCTGGCTGATGAACAAAGCAGCGTGGAGCGAGCAGAATCGATCCAAACAGCATTTACATTCAGTACGTTGGCGAGCTCTGACCACAGTGAGAACACACCAGAAGAGAACAAACAGCAGGATTAAAAGGCCTCAGCTGCTCCGGGCAAGAGAAAATTTGCACACTGATGCAGCAAGATGTCCTCTTTGAACTGAGTCAAAGAACGAAAGCATCCAAGCCAAGACTTTTTCAACAGAACTGAAACCGATTGAACGAGTTCAGCTTCGGGCTGTGTTTAAGAAAATGGCAGTTGTGCTGTAAATTGCGCGCATGACGCTACATACAGCTCCAGGTGTTTCTCTCACTTCAGCAAGTCCATGTGAGAGTCAGTACCATTCAGGATCTTTAGCGCAGGAGCGATCCACGTGTTGCGCTAACCTCTACAACCCACATCACAGCATAAATAGATAACTTTGAGCGATTATCTAGTGTAATAATCAGAAAATGGGCAGAAATTGACCTTTGACCTCATAGCGAGTACAACTTCAGGTGAGCGCAATGGAGGAAGTGTAGCTGTAAAACTTCCAGGCATCACGTGTCCATCCTGCTGCAGGCTGTAACATGTGGGCTTCATAAATTTCATGCTTCTTGTAAAGCTCATGAAACACTCTGAAAGGAAACGATCAACCATGCCCTCACGTCATCTGCTCCAAAAAAAAAAGCTAAAGGTTTATTGTAGTGGATCTCGTTCAAATGGGATACATCACATCACACAGGACCAGAGACGAGTTACGCACGCGGTGACGATTTAATACTGAAATTGCACACGTTAAGCACTATTCAGAAGTTACGCAAGAGTTACGCACTCAGGGGGCGGAGTCTGAGTAAAAGACAGGAGCAGCATTAAGTCCAGCGCCACTGTCTGACAGTTTGATGTAACTTCAATGTGTCACGCTGTAATAGAACTTTCCCTAAGGAAATATTCACCTAACTTTTGGTCTTAAGTCGCCAAATCTGAATAAAGCCATCATGAACATTAACAGGTCACGTAACTGAATGGACTGGATCAGTGTGAACTGACTCGGAAAAACTGAATTAGGTTTGAGACGTGCTGCATAAATAGCATTAGCTTTAATAAAGCCTGAGCAATACGATGACATAGTATCGATATCGTTATCATTATGTGTTAGCATGCACTTAAAGTATCGTAGCTATCATCAGGGGCTGAGTTTTATATTGTTTAAATGTTAAAATGTTGAAAAGCATTTTTCGTATAAATTATTTTAACTTTTACCTCATTTTCCTTAGTGTTTGTACATATTCATGCAAAATTAGCTGAATGTATACCGTTTCGCGATATGGCTCCGAAATTTAACAAAACAACTAAACATCATTCCAGAATAATCTGACAGCAGTGCGGCTGTGTTTATATTAATGTGCTCGTTCTAATAGGTTATCATTTCTATAGTAACAGGGACTTGTATGGTGTTGTATCACTCCACTAACAATAAACAAATTAAAGAATGTATGTAGGCAAATAACTCATATGGTGACGTTTTCTGTAAGGAAAAATGTGTTTATGTAACATTTCTGGAAGGAGTCTCCAGTGTCAGCGCTTTGTAACACTCAGAGGTAAAGCTGTAACTTTAACTTTTCCAACTTCTTCAGGACAGAGGAGTTTACATTTCTTTTTTTACCGGTTTCTCTGTAACACAAGTTGTGTTGTTTGTTTGTTTGCTTCTTTGTTTTTCTTATTAACTCCAAGAGAAAGGAAAAAATGAGGCTGGTGAGGGAACAACTGTTTGTAGCTGCTATAATGTCTAAACTGTTTTGTGGACGTTCCACAATATTAACTTAAACTATAAATGGATAAAAAGTAATACATTGTCGTTATTTAATAAATTACAAAAAAAAAATTGTAATTGGGGGCGCGTACCTGTAAATATATCCTGTCCCAGTGCAGGAGAGCGTCCGTCCTTCCCGTTAACGGGGTGTTGGGATGGGGCGTGGCAATGCTGAGAAGAGGTGGGGCAATGCTGTGAGGGGGCGGGGCCATGTAGATGCAGGCATTCGCTCAGAGCGTCTGGTTCCAAATGGGGACACGTCCTCAGCTGTCAATCACAGAGAACAAATGAATAAATAATAAGAAAGATGGATATCAAAAACACAAAACAGTGAAAGAACAAAGAGAAGTGAAACTGAATCATGTCATATATCACATCACTACTGTACTTTCACACGTTCTCCCCAGTGTTCGTGTGGGTTTCATCTGGGTTTTCCGGTTTCTTCCCAGAAACATGGTGTCTCCATTACATTAAACCACACGAGTGTGTGAATGTGTGCAGGATAAACCGGCATCTCATTCAGGGTGTCGTCCCACCTCACGCCCATATTTGTAGACCAGAATAAAAAGACAATTTGACTGATTATACACTGCTTTACTGTTTCATGTTATGATTTTACTGAGCAATCCATTGTGCTCGAAACTCAGGAAAAACACGACTTCCAACAGTGAAGCGGTTGTTCAGCTTGGAATTCCAAGTAGGGAACTCAGGCAATATTTACCTCACCTGAGTTCTCGGACATAAACACACCTGACATTACAACAAAATGGCGCAGCACATATTATACATCATTTCTTTTCATATAATCACACAGAAATAATTAATGTACATCTTATTACTGTATGAATGTTTATCCAATCTACAACAAACACAAATACAAACAATTACGACCTTGCTCCGGCATCCGTGTTTTTCCGAACGCTTTTAGATCTGAACTTGGGAAAACTGACTCAGAGTTCTGAATACAATGGCTGGCAGCGTTATAGCCCAACTTCTGCTGTCCTCATTCTCCATGACTAATCGGCACAGTTTATTTTGGTGTTTATTTTATTTTATAAATAATAACAAGGGGTTACTTCTGGATTTTTAATTCCAGACCATTTAACTTGTTAATACCATGTACTCATTCCTCGTTAATGCAATGTACGTGGCAACAGATGTTAACATCCTTTGGGTAAATTGTTTTGTTTCCATCCCTCATTTTTCATTCACTTAATAATTCATATTAGCTGAAAAAGTAAGCAGTGAGGGGATTAACCCGAGTAGAACTGGAGGGAGGGTTTTGTCGAGGGTGTGTTAGAAACAGAAACAGCGCTGGAACTCGGCCCGTGATTGCATAAAAGCACTTTGCTTGTAAGTATTCCTCAGCACTAGCGTGACACGCAGTATTTATCACCCATTACGCAAACGCAACAGAGGCCCTGAGTGACACAGGGCAATTGTTTCAAGCCTGCATGTGTTTTCACCCACTTGTGAGTGTCCTTGTAGTTTCACATGGTATAAACATTTAAAGCTCACTTCATTAGGACTGAAATCGGGATATGATGTTCGCATGAAGCTTTAAATGGGGTGTGATGTGAACCTTGAGCCGTTATAAATAAAAATGCTGATTGCTGTATGAATATGAAAAATCCAAACAAAACACAACAAAAAAATCACAAACTAAACTAAAACCTAAAACTAAATCAGGTGTTGGAGAAATCCGCAGTTCAGCCACTGCGATTCATCTGTTATCGAAACAGCGGCGTGTGATCTGACGATCGATGGGCTACGAGAGTTTGTTTGACATCTTCTGCGCCACATCTGGCCAGCGGTTTTTGGGGTTCTGCGCAGAGAGGTTTATTAGCAACGGCTCGCGCGCACATGTGTTTCCGCTTTGCGCTGTTTAGCAGGAGAAGGGAACAGCATCATCCGGACGCCACTTAGCCACGCGCAACAATGAGGCCTTTCTGTGCACACTGATGCGCTTTAAGGAAGAATGTGACCTACAGTGTGTGTGTGTGTGTGTGTATGTGTGTGTATGTGTGTGTGTACATTAAAAACAGTTGTCACTGATCTACAGTGGAGGAAATGATTTCCAAAAACAAGTCTAAAAAAGCAACTGTGCCAAGAAAAAGAGGCGATTAACCATGAAAGACACCTACTGAACATTATAAAGCTCTAATGAATCACTAATAAAGCACAGATAAAGGAGTAATAAAGAATTAATGAAGCACTGATGAAGTAGTAATGAAGCTTTAATCAAGCACTAATGAAACACCAATAAAGCAGGAACCAATGAAGCTCTAATGAAGCACCAAAAGCACTAACAGAGATCTAATGACAGAATCGCTAATTAAGTACTAACAAAGCACCAACGAAACACCACTGAAGCACTAATAGAGCTCTAATGAAGCTCTAATGGGGCACTAATGGAGCTCTATTGAGGATCTAATGAAGCTCTAATGAAGCACTAATGGAGCTCTAATGAAGCTCTATTGAGGCTCTAATGAGGCACTAATGGAGCACAATATCTATTGTTAAAAGCGCTATACAAATAAACTTGACTTGACTTAATGGAGCTCTAATGAAGCTCTAATGAGGCACTAATGGAGCTCTAATGAAGCTCTATTAAGGCACTAATGAGGTACTAATGGAGCTCTAATGATGCATTAATGAGGCACTAATGGAGCTCTAATGAAGC
>JAOTRR010000033.1:16414514-16429980 GCA_028570945.1 Gogo arcuatus
GGATTCTGATTGGTCAGAAGGTGTTGATTCATTTCCTGTAACAGCAGCTCTGACAATAGTGCAGACAGAAGAAAGAAAGAAAGAAAGAAAGAAAGATAATACACACACCACTTGTAAGTTTTCAAAACAAACCCCACGCTCATGTGTGTTAGCGTGTGTTCGCGTGTGTGTATTTATGTGCAAGGGGAAATAGTCACTCTTTTATTGCTTTCTTTAGCGTCGTACACATTTCAGGCTGAAGTGATTTTACGAGTCCACAGAGAGCGACGCGATCACGGCGACCAATTACTGCTCAAACTGAGCACCAGTGCATTGTGGGATACCTCACAAAGCTAGCATGAAGCTTAATTTAAACATCGCAGAAGAATTTTAGTCCGTTTCTCACACACACCTTTTTAGATATACAGTACAATTGATTTTGTTTGAGTGAATATTGTCTGAGTCAACGAGGGCGGAGCCTAAGATAACTTCAACCTGCCAATTGCAATCTTCATCACTGATCATGTGACATCAGCACTAGCTTTTCTTTTATCTTCTTCAGCTCGACGTAGCACTTCGCATCAAACACTGCTTTTCATTACACAATGTAACAGTCTAGCAATATCAGCCAAGCTAATCCGCTATCTAAAAGAATCAGTTTATCATGCTAACATTAACTAGTTAGCTTAGCTAATGTTAATGCTAACTCCCTAACTAGCCATCTATGTTAGCTCGCTAATTATTTCCTTCTGATCCTAGCCATTTTTATGCTCATTTTTATTAGAGTTCCATGCTAACAGTTTGTCACATGCTACATTTAATTAGCATATTAACACTGAACCTTCTCAAGGCATTCGAGTTTGAAATTCGAACACAATGCTGACTTTTTGTCAATATGGTGGAATCTTGTTAAAATGGAATTAGCATTTCATGCTAAGTGCATTTATAGTGTAATTTTAGTCACTGATTTTTTCTAGTAATTTACCAACACATCTGAGGAAAATGTTGATGTTCCAGACATTTTTGTCTTGTTTCCATGGTTACTCTGCCTTTACATCATGCTAGCTGGCTAAATCATTAGCCTTGACCATAACCTCATACATAATTAGCTTATTATTTGCTTGTACAGGAAGTAGTGACAGGAATCCCAAAGATCCCTATTGTATGAAGTGCACTAGATAGTTGTGATTCTGTTCCCTACTCCCTAAATAAGTGCACTACATAGGGTATGAAACAACGGCTCATGACTCACCCTATATCCAGTCTACTACACCCACAAAATGACTCTCCATTGGACATCCAGTGGACTAAATAGCTTGTAGGAGCCAATATATCAAGTTCTATGTAGTGTACCTATACAGGATGGATGGACATAGTGTGCACTAGGATTGAGGTTTCACCTTGCTATCCTTTCTAGGGTATGACAAATTATTTCTACAGTCCATAAAGTACACTATATCCAAACTTTCTGAAACACAAAATGGCTCTCTGCTGAACTCACTAAATAGGAGCCATTACATCATGCCCTCTGTATGTAGTGTACCTATAGTATATAGGGGGAGTGGACCTGAACCACACATAGCTAGCCCTTTCATTATGTTAGGCTACATTAATGGCATTTAGCAGATGCTCTTACCCAGAGCAACATACAACATCAGGGGATTAAGCAGTTAGTGCTTGCTCAAGGGCACTTCAGCCATTCCTGCTGGTGCAAGGAATCAAACCAGGTACCTTTTGATCCCAAAGCTGCTTCTCTAACCATTAGGCTAACCATATGGCTTCCCTTTTTGTGCTCCTTGAAGATAGAGTCCAAAATAAATGCCTCAACCTAATGTCTGGAGTATAAATTATAAAATATAGTCTTCTACACCCTACAGAGTGCACTAGGTGTCCAGTAGGGAGCTGTCTGAGACTTCATGCACTGCTATGGTGCTATGAAAAACATTTCGCAAGCGTTAAAGTAAAGAAGTAAAACTGTGTTTATCTTCTGTCTCTGAAAGCCTAAGAAGGCAGCGAGCGCGCTGATGACCCCTCTGAGTGGATGAGAGCGAGGCGTATTTGGTGCTGCTCCCTTCGCAGGCAGCCCTCACAGCCTTCAGCAAACATTCGGAGTGACAGTCAGGTCTGAGCTGATTAACTGCGGCAAAGGCACCGAGTCGTACAGCGGAAATGAGACACGACCGGTTCAGAGATGGCCTGATGGGCTCAGCGTGGACACCGAGTGGAAAAAAAAACACGGTGTTGGCAGCATCTAGAACAAACACTATCGAGGGGAGGAGGGAAGGGTGCTTAGTTACTTCTATACGCGACATAGTGCACTGTATGTCACTACACAGGGTAGGGCATGACATAATACATGAAATAATGGCTTTTAAACCTTAAATGTGAGTCAGTTGTGAGGCAGGTCCCTGTTCAACTCATATGTGCACTACATGGGGATTAAATGATGCCTCCAACAACCTACCTAGTGCACTAGAGGTCCAGTAGACAACCATTTGAATTCAGCACCAATGTCTAGAGAGTGCTAGTAGTGTTTTATTTCCCTACTTGAGTATACTTGAGTATACACTTTAAAAAATGTAGAACTTTGAAGGGGTTTCCGGTTGTGCATCTGGGTGAAGGATTTATTTAGAACCCTCGAACAAAGTGTTTGATATAAACTCCAAATTATTGCTTGTTATTTTCATCTTGACACCTAGAACCTGTCAGGAGTTCAACATTTAGCTAAACCGTCTTGGTAATTAGTACACGCTGTTGTAGCGTTCTGTATAGAACATATAAAGGATCCCATTAGGATGATCGATGGAGCCTTTTTTCCAAGAGTGTAGAGATAATACTGTACCAATGACTTTTAAACCCCATGTAGTGGTCTAGAGAGAACCAGTTGTTGTTTATATCCCTCTGGGTCCACGTAGATCCCTTTTCTGGAAGCTAAGAACCCCTGTGTGGTACAAACTCCAAATTATTTTATTCTTAGTACGTAGAACCTGCTCAGGAGTTTAATATTGAGTTTGCTGGATCTCAGGACACAATTAGAAACAGTTTTTAAGTATTCTTTAAGGGTTGGACTGAGTAGCTAATTAAGGGTTCTTAGGTTCCTAAGAGGGTTCTATTTGGAACCCTGTTCTGATTGTAGAACTCTGTTGTAGAATTCTAGATAAAACATTTACGGGTTCCTATAGAGAGGCAAAACCAAAGAACCCATTAGGAGGACTGATCCCATTTTCCCCCCTAAGAGTGTAAAATGGATGTGTGTGTGGTACAAATGGTTCTAGGTACTGTATTAAGAAGAAAAAGTGTTTATTCATGGGTTCAATAGATAATTAAAGGTTCTTAGCTTACAAAAAGTTCTTTTGAGATTTTTAAAGAAAGTCCTCTTGTTGCTTAATTTTATAACATTTGGAGCCTTTAAAGTACATAGGTGCTTACAAGTAGAACCATTTTTTGGAAGATAAGAGCCCTAAATATCCATCAAAACATTAAGGAACCCTTGAAGAACGTCTTTTTCCTAAAAGTGTTAAGCGGATAACTACATGGTACAATCTGTTCTATGTGATACTATGAAGAAAATAATGAAAGGGTTTATTCAAAAGTTCTTTAAGGGTTCATTGGTTAATTAAGGGTTCTACCTGGGAACCATTCTGACAGCAAAACACTCCACATAGAACCTTTAAACGTTCCCCCAGATGGACGAAGTAAAGAACGCTCAAATGTTCTAAGCTTTCTAAAAGTTTCAGGGTCTTCATTAAATGTTTACGAATTCCTCTAGAGAGATGAACCGAAGAACCCATTAGTGAACCCTTTTTGAAACAGTACAAAGATAAAATAATAACTTTTAACCGAATACAGTGGTCTAGAGAGGTCCTTATTCGCTTTATATGCATACTGTGGTGATTTTGGACGGTTCCCATACAGTTCCCATTAGGCTGAGAACGTTCTGCAGGTTTATGTGAACGCTGCTGAAACCCTGGGGCTGTAAGAAACATTCAATCCGTTATTACGTGTAATTATTTAAAGCCGAAGTGCGAACAGACTTCTAACGAGTTCCTCGCAAGTTTCTGTGTTCTCCTATATGGAGCGTGTTATAACATGTTTCGCTGATCAGAGCGCCGTTTAAACGCTTATAAAAATGAACTCTACATTCCTGCTGCTGAATGACAAGTGTGAGGATTTTTTCACAGAAGACCAGACCTGAGAGAAACATGTGACTTTAATCGGTCGTGTTCCAAATGCCCTGGAGCGAGGCGCAGAGCGGAGCGGCGCAAATGGATGAAATTATATCCATATGATTCAGCAAGACAGCTAAGGGGAGACAGGTTTCCTCATGCACTTCGTCAGGGCACTAAATTAAAGCCAGCTTGCCCTGAAACATTCCCATTACATAGTTTACACGTATCAGTTCCACATCCAGAACATCAGCGCTTTTAACAGCCAGCTTCATCTGCTGCAAATAGCCAGCCTAATTTCAATTAAATTCAATTAAAGTCCTGAAATCTGGCCCCACTGCCTTTTTTTTAATCACTCGTTTGGGAACGAGACAAGAAATTCCTCCGCTGTTCGTTTCACTGTTTTTTTAATTCTTGTTTTATTTCTTCATTTCTGTTTTTCTTTGAGATTTCAAAACCTGAGATCAGAACTTGATTAAACACATGATGTGAGGTGAACAAACTTGCCGTCCAGATGCAAGCAACAACTTCGAAGAAATATTCTAAAAAAAAATTTCCCAGAACGTGTTGTCAGTTTCCGAGACCTCGATCTGGAGAGACCCGCAACAGGAAGTGACCTGTGAAGACTAAATCAAGAACCTCGTGCACTCATTAGCTCCAGATACGTGATAGTCACTAACTCTGACCTTAACACTAACGCTAGCGTTGGACTGAAATTGTTCCCAGAACAGAGAAACGCTCAAAAACTCAAACACTTGATATTGTTTCCTTTTTATTTCAGATGGATCCAGATGTGGTGCTAATCAATACCTCGGCTCGAACACTGCTCAATGGTATTGAAAAGTATTTAAGACAGTTTTTATGTTTTTGTAAAATGACTTTACGATGATAGAAAACACCAAGTGCACCAAGTACCAAGACCTGAATCTCTACTGCTTCTCCTAGTCCACTACATGGGGTTTAAAAGTCATCACATTATCTTTACACTTAGAAAAAAAGCTTTCTGGAGGAGTAACATAGAGCTGAGAGGATGAGCGCCGGAGTCACTGGATCTGTTTACTGCCGAGGTTCTGGCGCTGATGACAGATGGGACGTAAAGTCCATCACTCCATCATCTCACCTGAGCGTCTCTAACGGCTAATTATATAGGAAGAGAGAGGGAAAGAGTGAGGGAGCGGACACAGCATTAATTATCTACTCACATAGGGAACATGAGGAGAGAGAGACAGAGAAAGAGAGAGAGACAGAGAGCAAGAGAAAGGGAAGAGTGATAGAAAAATAGAGAGAATCAGAAAGAGAGAGACAGGGAGAGAGAGACAAAAGAGAGACAGAGAAAGAGAGAGAGGAAAGATCACTGATGAGAGAGAAGGAGAGAGAGATGGAGAAATCGAGAGAGACAGAAAGAGAGATTACAGTAGTGAACAATTACAACAAATATTCTTCATAAAGTCCTCACTCACAACTCCATACATTAACAATTCCAGTGAAATACCATTGACCTCTTTTGAGTCACCAAGGCTTTAAAAAAATCACTATTTGATGGTTTTCTCACCTTTCTAGCTGTTGTGTAATCATGTTTCAGCGTGCTCACTGCCTCATTTAGCTCCACAGAGTTATTACTGCACCTAGTGGTGAAAAGCAGGACCTGCAACAAACACTAATTAAATAGTGGCCCACTGGGGCAGGACTCACCCTGCCCCATTCTCTGTTCTTGTGTTGATGTGAAATCAGCAAACCAGCAGCATTAGGATTTAAACTTGTTCACTTTCATGTGTCGTGTTTCAGTCATGTTTCTATAGAAACGGATCGTTCCACTGCACTGTAGAATGGGACGAGACCAGGAAGTGTTACGTGCTGACAGTAAATTCTTTATTTTACATTATAAAGAGTGAATTTGTTGTGGAAAATAGTTAGTGATTGCTTAAACTGTTTACTAACATGTTAGCGTGGATTATTTTATAACAGGTTTTCTTACGTGATAGATAAAAGCTACGATGGACGAGCACAGTTAGTTTAATTAAGATTTTAATATTTTGCTTACATGCTTCAAAATCGTGCTGTATTTCCTCCGTCGCATATATGCTCTATAAAGCCTGGACTTCACTTTTGGTCCATTTGTCCATGTTTTTTTTCCTCCGTTTTCTTAACACCAACATAAAGACCTGTTGTTTACACAGCTAACATTTTACACAGATTTTTAAAAATGGCAGTTGCCGGTGCTGCATTGGCTCATGTTTGACCAATCACCGTACACTTACGTCACTCATGGTTCCTCTTGTGCTGGAACAGTACCTATGTAACTGTGATCATCCTCAGTTCCTGCAGTGTGGACTCACAAAAAAGGGAGAACTTCCTCCAACAGTTCTAAGAACTATGAAAAAGTTCTTCCAGTCCAAAAGAACCTAATTACTGGGTTGCCAGATTGGGCTCGTTACTCATCAACCACCAAGATCTTGTTTTATAGCGAATAATCAGGATTAAATCTAATAACTTTACACAAACAGAGGCAAAGTGTAAATGCAGATGTTGTGTCTAAGATGTACAGAAACACTTCTACTGCAAGATAAATTGCAAAGATTGGGAGAGGGAAAGGGGATTACAGAGTGTATAATGTCAGTATCAATAAGGACAAAAAATCCTAACGCAAGTCACAGTAGCACCAAACCTTCTTTCCCTTCATTGCTCTCTCCATTTAGTTTGCACATTGCTAAAAGATATAAGCTTCTGTTGGCTTCTGTTAGCTACATTAGCCTTGCAGCTTTTACACACTCAGTGTTCAGTCTCATCTTTCCCTCTGTATCATGTGGTCACTGAATTCAATATTTAGCAATATTCATTTAGATATTCATTGCCAAGTATTTAGTCCAAAACATGATCTTGATCAAATGCCCAACAGTGGCTCGGTAACCGTGCTGGGATTTGACCCCATAACCTCCTGATCACAGAACCGTAACTGCTGACTCGGACATCTTTATACAGCTAAAACAGAAACGGCTTCAAAAATTCCGCCGCTGGTCTACTGAGGGAAACTGAAACGGATAACGAGGCCCTGCTGTGTTATTTAATTCCACAGCCTACGGTCTCATATTCATGAAGGATCGGAGCTGGAGTTTCTCACTGCGCAATTGTTTGCTTTAGCGGTAACGTGAGTGCGAGGCTGGTGAGCGCACATCGCCCACGCATAACTGAAACGCTTTCTCAACAATCTGAAATTCACTTTTCCATCTGTGTGTTAAATACAGCGTGACCGGATCCCACCCCTGCATCTGCAACTAAATATCATTACATATGACTCAATACGAGTCTGACTCATCATCTCTGATTCTGATTTATAAATCTGGCATTTAAAGAAAAGAACAAACATCAAAGTTAACATCACATCATGTGATACATGAGATCCTATCTCCCATGATGCATCAGTACCTCTTATAACAACTACTGTACAGGTTTCTGGTGCTTAAGTTCCTTAATTTGAAAAAAAAAAAAAAGGATGTTGACGATGGTGATGGTGATGATGTCTGTAAAGCACACTGCAATATTTATTACTGACAATAACAATATTTACATCCAGTTATTAAAAGCTTAGAATGGCTCCTACAATAGCTATGATAAACATGATGGTGTTCATGACAATCACTGTGGCAATGATTATAATCATGATCATGATGTTGAAGATGCCAGACATGACATTGATGACAACATCCATAACGGTGATGACAAATGTGACAGTGACGATACCAAACATGACAGTCAGCATAACAGACATGATAGTGATGATGACAAACAAGACTGTGATTACAAAAATGACAGTGATGATAAGAAACACAACAGTGATGATGACTAACATGACACTCAGGATAACAGACATGACAGTGATGACGTCAACCATGACGGTGGTGATGACAAACAAGCCCATGATGATAACACAACAGTGATGACTACCATGACAGTGATGATGACCATGACAGTGATTAAGATGACTGTGATGATGCAAAACATGACAGTGATGACTAACATGACTGTGATGGTTAACATGACAGTGATGATGACTACCATGAATGTGATGACTAACCTGACAGTGATGATGACAGACATGACAGTAATTAAGATAACTGTGATGATGCAAAACATGACAGTGATGACTAAAATGATAGTGATGACTAACACGAAGGTGATGATGACAAACATGACTATGATGACTAACATGACAGTGATGATTACCATGAAAGTGATAACTAACCTGACAGTGATGATGACAGACATGACAGTAATTAAGATAACCGTGATGATGCAAAACATGACAGTGATGACTAAAATGGCAGTGACAACTAACACAACAGTGATGACGACTAACACGGCAGTGATGGCAAACATGACTATGATGACTAACAAGACAGTGATGTGAAACAGGACCGTGATAATGACTACCATGCCAATGATGATGCGAAACATGACACTGATGATGACTACCATGACAAAGATGATGACAAACATGACGGTGATGACTAACATGATAGTGATTATGAGAAATATGACGGTGAAGATGGCTAACAATGTATTGCTGATGCTAAACACGACTATGATGACTGCCAAACGTGAAGATGATGACGGCTACCATGACAGTTATGATGCCAATCAAGGTGGTGATCAGATGAGAAATGGCGGTGATGATGACTAACATGATATAGATATATGCCTATTCATAAGCACACTCACTGCATCACACATATTCTGAGTCAGACACTTCCCAAGCTACCAAAGTCAGAACATAACAGATGTCTTTGTTGTGTTTGTTTATTAGCAGTTGGCAGATTGAATTAAACTGGACAGTGTTTTCGCTCATAACGGTGTGTGTTTGTGTGCTGAATGTTTGTGGAAAGGCTGGATGTGATACAGACAGTGCCATTATTTACTAAAGACGCAACTCGGATGGACAGCGACAGGCTCTGCCCTCGTCTGGACAAGAAGCTGCTCTACAAATCTGTTTCAACAGCGGAGGCGGGGTCAACTTAACGAGATGTTTATTAATTATTACATCAGTTTGCCTCGTTGGCCAGCAGAGGGCTCTACACGTTACAGACTGCAACTTTAATAGCAGTATTTTCACAGAGATGGTTTTATTATTATTATTATTATTATTATTATTATGGAGTAAATGCATCTGCCAAAGCCATAAATGTAAACATAATCAGTCAATAAGCATCATAAGGTTGTTGAGTTTTACACACTTCATAAACACCTTCATAAATCCTCATCGCAGCCTGTGTGTGTTCTCAAAATCTGGATTTGATGCAGCGTGATACTGCAGCCAGTGGTTGGATTGTGTACGCAAAAACGGAGAAAGGGGGAAAATAAGGAGTGTGTGTACCAATGCTGGGAATTCTGCATCCTTGTGAGTGATGAATCCGAGCGAGATGTTTAAAACCACAGAGAGAGAGAGAGAGAGAGAGAGAGAGAGAGAGAGGGTTTAAACATATGTGTGAGGCGTGTCTGGAAAGAAGCGAGTGGATTGGAAGTTGAGAGTCACACACACACACACACACAAACACACACTCTCTGTCTCACTTCCATTCCATGCACAACTCTACACCTCAACACTGTATCCTCTGTAGTGTTTTATTTAAATAATAAACCACTCAGTGTCATGTTGCTACAGGAAATTAATCAACACTGGGGTGGTGTGATGAAGGGGCGTTACTGTCACCACCTAGATACTGACTATTTTCCTATAACAGCACATCCCCAAGTGTTTTATTCCTCTCACACCACAGCAGTTTCCCAATGATTACAATTTTTTATCTGTTACAGAAAGCCTCATCATACTTTTTATCCATTTACAGCTATATGTAATGTTGTAGACCATCCAAGTTCTCACTTAAGTTATATTATAGCAGCTATAAATAGTCATTCCCTCACCAGCCTCTCATTTTTCTCTCTCAAAGTCAATAATACAACAAAAAAACAAAAAACGTAGCTTGTTACATCATGTTACCGAGAAACCACAAAGAAGCGTAAACTCCTTTGTCCTGAAAATGTCAGAGAAGTTAGAGTTAGAGGTAAAGCTTTACCTCTGACTGTTACAAAGCGCTGACACTGGAGACTCCTTCCATAAATGTTACATGTTTGTGTGGAGCTTTCGCTGTACTCGTCCCTGTGAGTGAGCTGTTGCTATAGAAACGATAACATATCAGAATGAGCTCATTGATATAAAGCTGTGATTTGCAGCTGCACTATAGAAACCTGTCGACCAATCAGAATCGAGAATTTGTGATATAAAATGTTCTAAGATTTCTTAAGAAAATGTAACAGTTATAAATGTATAAAATACATTTCTAGGTCCATGTGTAAAAAAGTGATGCTAACATGCATGCTAGCTGTTATTAGCAGTGTAAATATTGACATGATGAGCCTTGACGTTGCTCTATTAAAGTCCATTATTAGCTCAGCAGAATGAGACGTATCCGTTTGTCCCTCTGGTGTAAGACGGGGCTAAATGAGGGTCATTAGCGAGCGTGGAACTCTCTCAGCACATGCAGCTCACCGTCTCTGATGGGAATTGGAATTTAAAGCCTTTTGAAACAGTGAGGCCCAGTTCGCTCTCCTCGACCGTATTAGTAAACCGATACGGCTTGTTTTTCGAAGTTAAAGCGATTAAAGTTTGGATGCGGGACAGTTATGACACACTGTGAGAGCATCGTAGCATCTCGTTCTCCGTCACGACGCTCAAGGTTCAGCTGGCGACGCTGGGGAAATTAGCAATTCCTAACAGCACATTCCACGGTTAATCTGATTAGCATTAGCGCAAAATATGTGTGCACCAGGGACGTGTTGAAGCCTGGCTAGTGACCGTAAAGAGGATTAATTAAATAATAATAATAATGCTAAGCTACGAGCAGAGATTCTCACAATGAGCAGGGAGATATTAACGCTGAAGAAAGGGTGAGCAGAGAGGATAAGAGGAAAGAGAGACTGGATTGCATTAGCGTACTGATTGACTGGAAATGTTTTATGACTAGACAGAATCTTGGCCTGGCGTCTTTCAACAAGGAAAAACAAGCACAAGGCATTCACGAGATTTTCAACACGGAGCCAAGACATCAGTCTCCTGATGAGCCGCACTAACACACCCCTCACATGTGGGCTGCGTTACACGTTTTATAGCCAACAGAACACCGGGTCACGCGTGGGACCTGTCCGAAATCTGGAGAAATGAGAAAATTTAAACAAATAAACAAACAAAAAACGTGGTATAATGAAACACTTTTCCTTTCATTTATTTAAAATGAATGAAACACTTTCAACAATTTCAGCATCTGAACTTTTAAATTCAATCGATTATTCATTTAAAAACAACAGGAAGGGATGATTTAATGAGTTCCAAAAGTAAGAACTGAAAAGAAAAATAAGTACCATACAGCACACATGCTAGCTGTTATTAGCTGCATAAATGTAACAGGAAGTAATCAGCAGCAATGTGAAACACAACACACTTGCTAATTCTGGGTAAATATTAGTAAATAATTAGCGGTAATAGAATTCATTACTAGTCATAGAATCCAACATTCTTGGTACTGCAGTCGTTATCTGGAGAAATACAACAAAGTAAAAATAAACATAAACAGGGTGCAAAACATGCTACACATGCTAGCTGCTGTTAGCCGCGTAAACATTCCAGGTGTGTAACTAAACGTAGCAGGAATTACATCAAAGTGATGCTGAATCCTGGACTATGATTGGTCAGAAGGTGTTGATTAGTTTTCTTTACCAGCAGTGCAGGTTTATATTAATGCACTCATGAGAACAGGAACTTATTTGTTCCACAGATGTTCCACGACATTAAGTGTAACTGCTGTGATGTAAGAGGAATAAAACACTTGGGGATGTGCCGTTGTAGGAAAATAATCCACTTCATGGTGATAAACAGTATCTCCGCTTCATCACACCACCACATTGTTGATTATTTTACTATAACAGCACGAGACACACACTGTTTTATTTCTTACTTTAGAAGCAGTAATGCCAGAATAAACACAATCTACACCAATGTGTAATAAAATCGTGACAAAACAGGTAGCCAGCGCTAACTGAAACATGGCCAGCGCTAAGTGGAGCAGACGGGTCGGGATGTCAGCGGCTCGTTCTGGTACAAACCCATTAATATCAACGTCACGGCGCGGCCCAGACGGATCGGGTTTCCGCTCGCGTTCGCAGGAAAAGTTGCCTCATGCGCTGTCCGCTTGTTTAATTAGCTAATGGCGCTAGACGTTTCATCTTGCGCTAGCTGTGTTGATTGCTCACAAAAAGCCTCTCTTCAGCTCTGAAAGTGAGCGAGCAAGCTGACAGCATTCGAGAGGGTCTGTATGTTTCAGCATCCAAAACTCACTCTAATAAATCTTTCACACTAAAAAAAAAAGAAAAGAGGAAATTCCATGATGTATGTGCGATACAGCAGGTTCCCTCATCCAACTTTCCTACAAGCCGAAGAACCGAGTGTTTGAAAAAGTGAAAAAGTGAAAGAGTAAAAAATAAGGTGAAAAAGTGAGAGTGAAAAAGTGAGAGTGAAAGTGTGAAAGAGTGTAAAAGTGAAAAGGCGAAAGAGTGAACGCATGAAAGTGTGAAAAAGTGAAAGAGTGAAAAAGTGAAAAGGTGAATGAGTAAAAAAGCAAAAGTGTGAAAAAGTGAAAAGGTGAAAGTGTGAAAGAGTGAAAGCATGAAAAAATGAAAAGGTGAAAGAGTGAATGTGTGAAAAAGTGAAAGAGTGAAAGGGTGAAAGAGTGAAAGTGTAAAAAATGTGAGGGTGAAAATCTGAAATGTGAAAGCGTGAAAGAATGAAACAGTAAATCAATGAACAAAATAAAATTGAAAGAGTGAAATATTGAAATGAATAAACCAGTAAAAAAAAGTGAAACAGGAATACACAAGAGTGAAAAAGTGAAAGAGTGAAACAGTAAGAAACTGAAACCGTGAAACAGTGAAAAATTGAAACAGCTTTAAAAATAAACAGTAAAATAAAAACGAATGTGAGCTCTGTCCTTCATCAGAGGCTGGACCTGCACTTCTCAGACTAATGAAAAAAAGCTTGGCCGAGGAAGTAACATTTATGAACACGTGTCATAAACGTGAGTGATTTACGGCGGACTGCGAGCAATTTCGTCGCAAAATTGAACTCAGGCTAACGAATGACACAACCCAGAGCGATCCCATCTTTTTCCCAGAAGCCATTTTTTTCCCTCCGTCTGCTTGCCAGAGCGTTTCGTTTATGGCGTCGTCATGCTGAGTCACGCTGCCTCGGCACACTGGAGGCACTTTGACTCCGGATCATGAGGCGGCTTTCTCACGTGGGAATAGCAGGAACGATGATGAGACAGGAAGAGAAAATGAAATAAAACAGATTTATAAAGAATTATTAATACGCTGCTAACACATCCAGGAATTACGACACGTTCACTTAATTTAATAACGACGCCATACTGTGTTACTCCCAAACAGCGCTGTACGGGTTTGTGGATGTTTACACAACTTTATAGTTTTTTTCCCCAAACAGCACTTGCTTCGCTTTCTTTCTTTCTCTCTCTCTCTCTTTCTTTTTTTTTAAATAAAGTTTTCATCATTAGCATTTGGCTGAATGACTGTTTCCCCAAACAGATGGGATTTCTTTCCCATAAAAACGGCCACTCATTAGTGGGTGTCACATGACGCCACCTCGTTAATGATGTCATGACCAGGTGGCTTAAACGGGCACAAAAAAACCCACACAGTGACTAACCAAACAAAAAACAAAAAACAGTGGACTCGATTTCCCCGAAACTCTCAGAAAGTCCAAAGAAAAACAGGGAAAAAAAACAAAACCACACCCAGATTTACAAACGACTCAAAAAACATTCACCATCTTTACGTTTCAGTTTACGGGAAGATCACGACCTCGTAACACGCAGGGTTTGTAATTCTTGAGCATGTTTATCTTTTATCACACAGATTTTGCTTGATTCTTTATGGCCTGTTTCTCTTTAGTTTTATTTCCTTCTCGAACATCTGAGATTTTAAACATTTTATAAGAAATCTGGTAAAAATCTTTTACGAGAATTAATTTGGTGCAAAACCAAACTTTGTTCACAACAGTCCTTCTTCTAATAATACCAACACACCAGTAATTGACTTTTATACAGATTTATTCTGTATTTTCATCCTGGAGCATAGCAACATGACACAGTGAACCTCGTCTCGCTTTATTTACGTCATTAAAAACGTCTCGGTGC
Organism: Gogo arcuatus; assembly: GCA_028570945.1. Taxonomy (NCBI): domain Eukaryota; kingdom Metazoa; phylum Chordata; class Actinopteri; order Siluriformes; family Anchariidae; genus Gogo; species Gogo arcuatus. The sequence goes on from JAOTRR010000033.1 coordinate 16,428,916, forward strand.
AATTCAGCTCAGGAATTAAATCACTTTTGCACAAAGAATCAATTTAATGTTCTGTTAAATAAACATTCTTTATAAAATATGTATAAATTGTCCACATGATGATTCTCCTCACTGGGTTAATTATTATTATAAATAAATAAAACAATAAAATGAAGCTCATAATACAAATAAATAAATTTATTCAAACATCTTGAGTCACTTCACAACGACCTCAGAAATTAACATACTGTATTTCTTAATTCCAAGTTTGTTCCAACAATACAATACAATTAAATTAGTTTAAAATCTGCGATCTTTAAAGGAGCGGTTTGCGATGTTTGCGCCCTCTGCTGCCTACATGAGGAATTACATCACATTATCGCCCCCTCTGGTTAAACTCAGCACGCTTTATATTATTTACTTTTTAAAGAAAGATGCAGGGTAGAGCAGCTCATTTGAAAGAGGGTGGAGCAAATTTCTGGGCCAGAAAAATATCCAAAAATCCACAAAATCTCCCTGCAGTAATATTTTATGCCACAATAATTTCAGTTTTATGCAACTGTATATCAGGTTTGAAATGAATGAATGAATTACATTTAACTTTGCAAGTACATTTAATTTAATAACATTTAATGCATATTTTTAGAATAAGTTGATAAAATTCTAATTCAGTTCATCAAATTCTAATTTCAGATTAGCACGAAATAACAAGCACAATTTTTAACTGCATTTGAAATTAATTGAACCAAATCATATCTGAATTTAATGAAATAAATGTGAAATGAGGAATATGAATTTTGCAAACAAAAAAACATGAATATTTTTCATGAAAATTTACAATAGATTAATTTTACATTTTACACTTTTGCATTTTTTAAAATCTTTTTTAGATTTTAAACTTTTTAGACTTTTTTTGGACACAATACAAACAGTTCTGCTACGATGGTTTAGGACTACAGTCACCATGATAACTTTAGGACTGCAGTTGTCATGAACAGTTTTGTACTTAAGTCTCCATCGATGAACGGTTGATAACTTCAATAAAATAGACTTCATGTTAAAACTATAATGAATTTCCTGGTTACA
>JAOTRR010000033.1:16612586-16624068 GCA_028570945.1 Gogo arcuatus
GTGTGTGTGTGTGTGTGTGTGTGTGTGTGTGTGTGTGTGTGAGAGAGAGAGAAAGTTACCTGGGCAGGAACACAGGTTTGAAGTAGTAACCTTCACCCTGTGAACATGATGATGTTTCAGTTCCAACAAACTGCTCCATGTAGCTGGACAGGCACTGCAGAGATCACACAAACATGTGGACTGAAAACTTCACAGCACGTCAGCCACCTGTACAAAGAGCCAAAACACACACACACACACACACACACACTCTCTCTCTCTCTACCTGTACTTCAAGTGGATCATCAGCCTGAGCCTCCTCAGTGTCCAGCAGCTCAATGGTCATCGTCACCTCACCTTTATTCTGAATAAACATCACCTGCAACAACCACACACCTGTCAGACTCCGCCCACTTTATTCTCCATTCATTTATTACTCACCATGTGTGTTCCTCTGTTATTTCTCAGTGAAAGTTGCACTTTTTAAACTTCTTTTGAAACTGTTACCTGATGTCATGAGTTACAGCGACCGACCAATTAGCAGCTTCGCTTCAGTCTTTTATTCTTTTTCAATTCTCTTTTCTCTCTCTCTTTTCATTCCAATTTCCTTCTTCCTTTCATCTGCTTTCTTCTTTTAAGTATTTCCCTCTTTCTTAGTTCTCTTCCATTTGTCATTATCTTTTTTCTTTCCTTTCTTCTCTTCTTTCCTCCCTCCTTTCTACCTGTCTCTCTTCAGTACTCCATCCTACTTTCTGCCCTACTCCCTTTTACCCTCTTTCCTTCTCCATTACTTTTTCTTCCACTCCCTCCATCATCCTTCCTTTCTATTTTTTCTATTCTTTATCCTTTAAACCTCATTTATTCCTCCTTTTCTCCCATCTCCTTCTATCCAAGGTGTTAAAATGCTGAAATGGGATTCCATGCTCAAACACATTCTGTGTGTGTGTACCTTGAAGCAGTTCTCCTCAGCCATCACTCTCTCAGCTTTCCACTGGTAGCTGGTCTCCCAGGCGGCTCTCACACACTGAGAGGAGAGATTTCCCCCCGCAGCGCCCCGTCTTCGCTCACACACATACAGCTCAGCTACCTGAACACACACCTCATCACTCACCAGGTGCTGCAGCTACACACACACACACACACACACACACACACACACACACACACAGTTTAGTTCTGCAGTGTTATTGTGAACAGTTCAGCATTTATAATGACAGACAGGCCACACCCATTTTACTGATCACTTCCTGTTGTATTACACACCATCTCTCTCTCGCTCTCTCCCCTTTACCCTGTAATCAATGTCTTTGTCACTGTCTCGTTCTTTCCATCTATTTCTTCCTCTGTCTCTTATTCAGTCTCTCCCTCACATAGACTTCACTGTCTGTCTCTCACTATATATCTGTCTCAGTTTCTCTTTTTCTGTTCCTCTCTGCATGGCACTCTCTTCCCCTCACCCTGCAATGTCTGCACATCTCCGTCTCTTTCTTTCTGTATATTTCTGTCTGTCTCTCAGCCTCTCTCTCTCTCACTTTCCCTCCATCTCTTTTTCTGTATATGCATCCGAGTCTCTCTCTGTCTGTCTGTCTGTCTCTCTCTCTCTCTCACCTGTCTGACGATGTTCTGGATGAGTTTGTCGATGGTGAAGCCGATGTAGGCGTGAATGGTGAACATCTCGCGCAGCGTGTCCTCGTATTGCATCGACTCCAGATTTCCATCCAGCAGACTGCGCACCATGTCCAAAAACGCTGGGTAATACTCCTCCAGCTCCACTTCACCTACACACACGCACAAGCAATAACAGACTCCACCCCCAAATATCCATGTGTACCTCACTATAAACACCTTAGATGTATACTCTGAGCTCCTAGCGAAATACGAGGATCATTCAGAGCACGACATATGGGGAACATCATGGGAATAAGAGTTCCTGAGATTAATAATTAACCTATTTATACACTGTGTCTTTCAGTGAGATACAAAGAGCAGAAAGAAGACACTGCTGAGCCTGTGTGTCCAGAGATTTATCAATTAATTAAAATATATATAAAATTCAAGATGGGATGAAAATCTAAACAATCAGTTCAAACTGAAGAGCATCTCTGGATGTAACCTGTGTGCGCGCGTCTTACTGGGTTGTTTGAGTCGCAGCTCCATGGCGAGATCAGTGGCCTTGTCTCGGCGTCCCTCGGCCACCAGCAGGCGCTCTGCGCTCTGTTCGGCGCGGTGCTCCAGCAGCTGTCTCTCGGCCTGTCGATACACCTTCAGCAGCCGTGAGCACAGAGTCTGGTGCAGCCGCAGGAAGAAGTACCAGTTATTATTAACGAAGAACAGGTTGTAGATGCCGTCCTGCTCCTTCTGCTGCTCCAGCTGCTCCTGTTGCTCCGCCCCACGCGGGGACGCACACCGCCGCCGCCTCGACTCACCGTTCATCTGCTGCTGACCCCCTGTAGGCCCTGCTCCTGACACCGCTCCTCCTTCTTGCTCCATCATCTGCGTCTCAGGCATCGGCCCAGGCGCAGGCCCGCCCCCGTCCTCCGTCTCAGCCTCCTCGTCCGTCCACTCCTCCGTGTCGCTGAGCTCACCGCGCCGGGAGAAGAACAGGTCGGGGATGAAGTGGTGGACGATGCGCTTGATCTGGTCCTTGTCCTCCTTGTGGATGGTGGGCTGACGCTTCACGTGGTAGATGATGAGGGACGCGGCGTCCTCCAGGATCTGCTTGTCCTCGTAGGAGAAAATCAGGTGAGGTTCGCTAGAGGCTCCGCCCCCTTCGCGACTCTGCTGACCGACTCCGCCCTCCTCTGTGCTCTGCTCCTGACGCTACACAGACACATACAGCATGAAAAACACTTCCTTCAGAAGAGCATGGTGTCATGGGCTGTGTCCCAAACCTCAGATTACATTATTTAGAAGTACGATGTTATAAAAATAAAAAAAATTATGATGTTAACACTGTCTACTAAACACCTGTGTTATAACGTTATGGAGGGGTGTGTGTTAGTACCTCGTCATAGATGCTCTCAATCTCATTGAGCAGGCTTTTGGACCTCAGGGCCTTCATGTCGTTCTGTTTGAAGTTGACCCCCTGGTGGTCCAGAGATTTGAGGTAAGCTTTCTCATACTGCTCCCTCCAGATCTTATTAAAGCCCTGCTGAGCTTCTCGCCACTCCTCCTCCTTCGCTTTCAACCTGACAACACACACGCGCGCACGCTAAGCAAAATTCCACTGCTCCAGGGCCCTGCACCATGCCTGACCTTGACCCCTGACCCCAAAATCTTTCCAAGAAAATCAGCTTCACAGCTGTTTGTCTAACATTTACAATTCAGAGAGAGACTGTATGAGGGGAGTCAGACAGACAGACAGATGGGTTTGTACCTCTTGAGTACTACAGGTACTGCAGTCACCGGGTTCCTCTTCAGTCCCTCAATGATCTCGGGAGCTTTATCTCCGTAAATGCGGTACACAGCACGCCGCTGGATCACCTCCGAGGTCCCGCCCAGACAATCGTCCAATCGGAAGCGGTCCTGGTCCTCCGGCGAGAGGCGAGACAGCTTCTTCTGCACGCTCTCCAGAACCCTGATGGTGGCCAGGTTGGTCTCCAGAACCACGTCCAGCTATGAGGACAGAAAACACACACTTACTTTTCTTTCACTTCACTGCTTTATTTCTTTCCTCCATCTCTTTTTTTCCACCACTTTCCTTCGTCTCTCCATCCACCACTTCATTTCATCACCCTCTGCCTTCATCTGTCTACTTCTTTTAGCCATTCATCAGTTTATCCTTCCTTTATATCCAGCCACCACTTTATATACTGCTAGTTTTATCCTCATCCTTTTCTTATCCCTCCAATCTCTTTAAATGTCCATCATTTTATTATTGTATGTCAATCATTTTATTTCCTCATCCTTTTCTTTTACCTCCATTCTCTCAATTACTTTTGTCATTCATCCTTCCAACTAGCCTTCCTTTTATCTATCATTTCATTTTCTTTCTTTTTCTGACTTTCCTCCACCTCGTACTTACACCCCTCGTTCTTCCTTCCACTTCCTCCATCCCTCTCTCCTCTGATCATTCTCAGGTCTCAATTAGTTCCACAATCGACTCGAGTTCCTCTGTTCATTCTAGAGCCTGTGTGGAAGCGTGCGTGCGGTTGCAGGGTCTCACCTCGAACCTCTCGTCCTCGCAGCGGTGCAGCTGCTCCTCGTACGGCGTCTTCTTCGAGCTCACAAACGTGGAGTCTTCCGACCACGACGGGAAGGACACCCAGGTATCGTTCAGCACCTGCACGCACACAGAAAGGAAGAGGAAGTGCTCGAGTGAGTCAGTCTTAGTCGCAGCCCAGAGAACCTCAGGTGGGCATGGCCTGATATTCTAGTGAGCAGGCTTGACTGACAACTCTCTCTTTCTCCACCCAGCTGCAACATTTAAACAGAACTAGCAACTTACTAGATTTAGCACACTAGGATGCGCTTGCATAGTTTTCATGCCAGCGACGTGGGCGGGGCAAGCAACATCAGCCTTCTGATTGGTTCGGGTGAAGTGTGTGTACCTCTTTACACAGCGCTGTTCTCCCGCTGCACTTGGGCTGTTGGTACGTTTTTGGCAGGGCCCTGTAACTTGAACCGAGTCTCTTACAGGATGCGTAGTCTACCTCCCTGGCTCCGCCCCCTTCCATGTAGCGCTCTGATAGGCCGGATACAGAGTGTGACAGCTCCTTCTCACCAAGGAACGACTTAAACTGAGTGTACAGCTCTGGAAATTTCCTGCGCACAAACACACCCACATATACAGCCTTTAATCATCTCATTTATTTAAAAAAAAAAAAAAAAAAAAAAAAGATCACCACCATCATCATTATTCTACAAACAAAGCAGCACGATCTTCATTTTTACCCAAGAAACGGCGTGACAAGCTGCAGGAGCTCAGCTCCCGACACCACCTCCTGGTTAAACAGGGCGATGCAGCGCAGGAAGTTCTCGTATACTTCCTGACTCTTAAACAAACGCCGAACCTGGAAGCACAGAAAAATCCCATGAGAGACAAAGAGAGAAGAGAACAGGAAAAAGAATCATGGCACCTGAGACACTCCACGTTTACCTTGTCAAAGAAAGTGAACTCGCGGAGAACTCCATGCTTCCCAACTGATGCGAAAGACTGGTCTTTAGAGCAGGAGAACTTCATCTTCTTCTGCGGTGACAAAGAGAAATATGTTCAAATACAAATGACATGGGGTCAGGTATACAGGTGGTTTCCAGGTTAAAGAGAAGGTGTGTAGGAGGCGGGGTCACACCTTAAGCAACGGCGTCATGTGAGGCAGTAAAAGTGGGCGAGGCCTCTTTTTGCCCTGCTTGTTTAACTCCTCCTCGTCGGACTTCTTCACCTGCTCCTTGCCTGTTAAAGAGCCGCTAGTAAACTGCAACAACAATGGCTGCATTACACACCTGCTTAGGATACACACACACACACACACACACACACACACACACTTATAGGATGCAGTTTCAAAAGACGTTCTCTCCTCACCAGTGATCTCTTGGCGTCGGGGAGGAACTGTCCAAACTCCGCCAGCAGGTCCTCCTGTCCTTTAAACAGACTCGCCACTTTGGAAAAAACCTCATCCTCCGTCATCCCTGTACTCGTCCTGCTCCTGTTCTCCTTCAGCTCCAGCTGCTCCTTCTGGAACACACACAGTCTGTATGATCCTCTGATCTATAAACTGCTGCTTGACTCCACCCCCACTTCCCTTTGCATCATCTACCTGATAAGTGTGCAGGATTTCCAGAAAGGACCTGTAGATTTCCGGATGATCCAGGAATCGACTCTTGATCTTGTTCACGTAACTGATGGCGCTGTCGAACTCGACAGGACTCGCTTCCGAAGCGGGCGGGGATGCCGACGATGTGGCAGGCTGTGATTGGCTGGGCAAGGCGAGTCTTCCAGGTGGTTCCGGCGGGACTCCCGACGATGGTGAGGCGCTCTGAGGTGACGTGACCGTCTCGCTCTGGGCTGAACTCGACCCGGCGCTCTTCGCTTTGCCAGGAGAAACCTGCTGCAGAGAACAGATCAGGACATTAACAAACACGACGCTATGTGAAAATATGTATTTTACTCAGGAGGAGGTTACCTGAGGTTATTTACCTGCGGGGTGAAAGGTGACTGCAGGAAGGCCATTCCGTTTTTCGGGATTTCTATCCGATATCCAGGAGGCAGGAAGGCGTTGAAGCCCAGTACGAGGTCCGGGTGGCCATGGAACAGCTGAGACACGCGGTTTATTACGCCCGGAGTATCGATACTGCGGGACAGAAAGTCAACCAAAGCACTAAGATTAAAGAGATTATTAAAAGTTAGTGTATATGTATATAGGTGCATACAGTATACATTATATTTATGTATGTAAAATAGAGGTTAGCGATATGACAAAAAAATAAAATCTTATGACATTCGGAGTCATTTACAAATCAAAATATTTAGGTTTACTGCAAAACAGCCATATAGCATTGACTGCCCCCCAAAAAAACACAGATCAACCAATACTTTAACATTTACAAAAAATATTCACTGCTACAAAGGAGCTAAAGTTAAACATTGATTTTCAAGGTTCAAAACTTGTAAAAAAATACAAATTAGCAATTTGTGATATTTGAACCTTAACAAACTAAAAAGCATGATAAGCATTTACGACACATCCTGATAACCTCGATATATCGTATCACGATATCGATATCACATGGTCATATCGCTGAGCCCTAATATATACACAGTGTGTAATTGTGCATCACCTCTGAGACTTAAACTCCTTCATAATGTCCAGGAACTTGTTGTATATCCCGGGATCATTCGCAAATCGGATTTTAACCTGATCCAGATACGATAACGCATCTTCTACCTGCGGAGGAAAAAGAAAAAAAAAAGAAGAAAAAAAAACAACAACAACAAAAAAACCCACCCCACACTTAATCAGATATTCGGCATATTGACAGAAATACGATTATAATTATCGTTAAACTTTCAATAGTTTTTGCTCGCTCAGAACTGCATGGGCATGTCAGATCATGTTTAGCTCCTCCCACTGTACACAGCACCAGGAAGTCGCTCATGAAAATCATGAAAATCTTTTAAAATTAAACTCAAGCAAGAAAGTTTTAAAACTAATGTTCTTACACTTCACAGTGTTCATGTATGAACACTGGGTGGCGCTGGATCTGCTCAACTAGTAAAACTTGGAGTGACAAGGTGTTTAGTCCTTGACCCCGCCTCTTATGCATGTAAATGAAACCGCCACCCACGTTTCTAGCAGCAAAACATCTTTCAATACAGACAGTGATGACGTGCTTGCCAAAAGGAAGAGTTAGCATTGTAGCTACTGTATCCTGTTGTTCACGCAAAAACAACAGCCTGTGATTGGTCGAGTGCAGTGTCAGTCAAACGATAGCTTCCTGTTATCATGTTTATTGATGAAAAGTGCCACGCTCCAGCAATACATATAATTTTTAACATTTTTTTGCTTTCTATTATCTATTAAGCCATGTACCGTTAACCGTTCCTCTACTTTAGCTGTTCATTTGGACTTTAAGAAAACATTAGCTGTTCTTTTTAGTTTTAATAACATAGCTGTTTACATTAGCTTACAACACAATTAGCAGTTCTGACTGTTCATTTGGGCAAGAGGAGCAGTAACACGAAACCGTATTAATCCATGTAACATTATCTGCTCATCCATTTTAGCTGTTCATTTGGACTTTAAGGGAATGATCAGCTGTCCATTTTCGTTTTAATAACACTTATCTGTGTGTAAAGAACATGAGACTGTAATCAGCACCTAAATTTTTTAAAGACTGAACCGGACTATCGTATTAACCAATCAGAAAACTCAGCAGTGAGGAGGCGGTCCTTCATGTCTGTCGTTTGTTTTGAGGGTGCATGAACAGCCGAACAGCCCATACAGAGCTAGCCTATCTTGATGTGGTATAAGCATGCTATTACGGTTACAGATGTTTGCCGAATCAGAAAGGAACTTTCTAGCCATAATGAAACGTCTGCATGTTTTTCATTTTTATCAAGATAGCAAGATCAGAGCTTTGAGCACTACCGATCCATTACACATCATCTTCAGGCGTTCGGCTTCAAGTAGAGTTCCACGTGCAATAAAGCATCTGTGTCACATCACCCAACATCACACGCATTCATGACATGAATCACGCGTGGAAAAACAACAAATCAGATCCAATACACATTCGGAGTTTCAAACCATTTTGTTCTCCAACACTTAAAACAGAACATGTAGTGAAAAGCTAAAATAGTTAATGGTGTGATTAAAAAGTGTACGTGAACAGCTAAATCATGGAAGGGAATTTTTTTTCAGATTGAAATGAACAGCTAGTGATGCGAATCTCAAACAAACGCTGAAAAGTGAAAATGGTGTTCATAAAAAAGATATGAAGAGCTAATACCAGCTACTGGTGTGAACTGAACAGCTAAAAAACTTTCCTAAAGTGCAGTGAACAGCTTAAATACCCAAGTGTTAGTAAAACTAAAACGAACATTTTCTTGATGTCCAAATGAGCAGCTAAATGAGCTAACATTGTTACGCAAATGACAAAGAACAACTCAAGTGAAAACGAACAGTGAGTGTTATTAAACACAGAGTAAACAGTTAAATCATTTTTAGACCCAAGTGAAAAGTTAACTTTAAGTGCAAATGAACAGCTAAAAGAACAGCCAAAACAGCGAACTGTGTTATTAAACCTAAAGCGAACAGTTAAAGCAGCTAACACTTAAGTGAGCAGCTCAACAATCTAGTAAAAGTGTTGGTACAATTAACTGAACAGCTGAAAGGTTTCTTAAGGTCCAAATGAACAGTGAGCAGTAAACAGCTAAAACAGATTAACAGCTAGCTTTGCATGTGTTAATAAGTTTCATGTTACTCATCCTGATGTTATTAAAACAAAAAGGAACAGCGAAAGGGCTTTTTAGGACCAACTGAACAGTAAAAAACAGCTAACGCTGAAGTGAACAGCTCAAACAGCCAGTGTTAGTAAAAAAATAAAGTGAACAGGTGAAGAGTTTCTCGTGGTCAAAATGAAAAGCTAATTCTGCTGACATTGATACTATAACTAAAATGAACAGCAGAAGGGTTTAAAGCGAAAATGAACAGCAACAATGGCCAGCAGTGATACTAAACTGTTCACTCTGGGTTTAAACAGCTAACACTTAAGTGAGCAGCTAAAAAAAAAAAGGTAAGTGTTAGGAAAAATAAGCCAAACAGCTGAAATATTTCTTAAAATGAAAAGCCAGAACAGCAAGCAGTGATATTAAACCGAAAGTGAACAGCTAAAACAGCCAAGGCTTAAGCCAGCAGCTCACACAAAAAAGCTAGTAAAGGTGCTAGTAAAAATAAAGGGAACAGCTGAAGGGTTTATTAAGGTCCAAACGAACAGCGAGCAGTGAACAGCTAACCCCTTTTTCTTAAAAGCCCAAATGAACAGCTAAAACTACACGGGTTTCCTGTTACTCCTGCTGATGTTAATAAAAGCCCAGACGAAGAGCTAAAACGAAGAGATAAGAGAGAAGTGTGGTGATGAGGAGCCAGAGGAAGAGCTAAAAGCGGTGTATGAACAAAGAGTGAACAAAAGATTAGTCTCTTCTTTTTTTTTACAGTGACAAATGAAAGAAAGAAAAGTGAGTTCGCTGAGCTAGGATAAGCTAAACTGATCCTGCAGGGCTTTATTATTATTAGGATTATTGCGATTACTATTATTATTACTATTATTAAACACACAGAATGGAAACTCGGAGACGGATGTGAAGTGGTGAGAGGGTTTGTTGAAATAAATAAAAATAAACAGTGAAGTTGGAGACTGCGGAAAGCTCTGAGGTCTGAGAGGTGAAGCTAATGCTAATGCTAAAGCTAGGAGCTGGATTTTAAGGCTCAGCAACACAACAATGGTGCAGTGGAGCGGGGTGGGGGGGAGTGTGTTTTCGGTGTGTCTTACCTTCAGTTTCTGGAAGTGCTGCTGGTGTTTCTGAGCACTGAACGCTTTGTCCTGGATCTGGTTGATGTGCTTGGTGCTGCTGTGAGCTTGAATTTTCGCCATTGTGCTCAGAGCAGCAGCAGCAGCCACCAAAACACCAACCCGGGATTATTTTCTCTGTTTAACTCTCTCTCCCTGTGTGTTTAACACATCCAGCAAAGTTAAAATAAAAAACAAGGAAGGAGATTATCTAGCTTTGCGTGGCCACTTCTTTTTCTATCTGCTGTATCAGATGGCTGTGCGGAAAAATAAATAAATAAGGCAAGAAAGAAAAATCTTGGCCAAGTGGCAGTAACGCCGGAGCCCTCGGCTCAAAAACTAGCCAAACTACCCAAGCATCACTGCGTGTCTCTTTAAAAACCTGCTCGGACTACACACGAACAAACAAACAGGAAAGAAACTATAAAGATTTCCGGCTGCGAAATTATTATTATTATAATTACTTTTAAATTATTATTGTGATTTTTTTTCAACAACTACCAGCTAGCCGTGTCTGTCTCTTTAAATCTGGCCGCAGCTGAGCGCGCGGGTGAAAGGGGAGGGAGACAAACTTGAACCGCGCACGCGCACGCAAAGAGGCGGAGAACGCGGGACGCGGGAGACCAAAGTGCGCATGCGCACGCGAAGCCGAAACTAGGCGGAACTTGCCGAGCCGCTCCGATTCTGAATGTATGAATGGAATTTTTTATTTGTTTATTTTCTTTGTTTGCTTATTTAAAGATAAGCAAGTGATACATGATATTTAAATGATTCTTCTGTTATTTTGTTTTTTACATATATTTTAAAATAAATGTATATTTTATTATATGATTTGTGCTGTCTTTATATACTTTTACAGCCCTGATGTACTATAATAAAAAAAAAAACTACTGTATATTTACATATATGTAAATTAAAATATATAAAAATATTAAATATTAAAATGTCAACATTACATATTTAAATAAGACACTAATACCAACCGATATATATTATTTATTAATTGATAGTCTAAAACTAAAAACGTATAAAGCATCATAAATCCTCTAAATTCTAATACTGAGGAGATATAACATAATATTTATTTTTATTTTATAATGTTTATATTTGCAGTGACTGACAACTTGTTGTACACATGATGTATAAATTAATATTTAGATTTATTTCTATATTATATGTATAAAAATATAATCATGATTATTATAATTAATTATATATAATAACACTTATTTAATATATACTATATAATAAAATATATTAATATTTAATAAACTATATAATACAGCAAAAATGTTAATTTGCTAATTTACATTTAATGAGTCAGGTTTTTCAGAAGTCATTATTACAATTTGTGTAATATTTACTTATTATTAGAAATATTAATAGTGAAAATAATGGCACCCCTCCCTGTTCTGAATGTTGTATACACTCACTAGTCACTTTAATAGGAACTTGTTGTTGATTGTAAGATTCCTGTTCTTGGCTGCAGGAG
>JAOTRR010000033.1:16796242-16813639 GCA_028570945.1 Gogo arcuatus
AATGCAGAGGAGGAATTTCACTGTGCGAGAGTACGTGTGACAAAAATAAAGGCTTTGGCCTTGGTTCTTCTTCTTCTTCTAAATGATTTTCTAGAGTGCAAGGCTTCAGATCTGTTCCCTGGACTGGTGCCTTGTTGTGGCGGAGCAGCTTGTATATCCCAATGACTCAGAGCTTTGCTGGCAGGGGCTTGTACCCCTGGTTGCTTCAAGCAAGCCAGACAGGTCGAAGGTGAGGAATCAGATGAAATCCAGTCCACCCTGTCAGCCTGGCAGCAGGGGCTGGTATGCTGTGCATGAGGGCACCGGGTTTACTGTTTCAGCATCTGTGTTGGCCTGTCTCAGCTGCCCGGTGAGCAGAGAAACACTACGCTTATGGTCACAGGGCAACAGACCTAGTTAGTTGGTCACTGCGGGTCAACTCAGTTCTACACCAGCTGTCGCACACTCGTGTCCCATTAGATCCTGTAGTACTGAGTCCAGAGGTGGAAGTTTGTCCTGGGTGCACCTGCTTTCACTAATGTCTGCCTCGGCGCTCTCTGTTAGGAGCATCTCTCCTTTATGATGACAAACACTCAGCTTCCATGAATGGCAACTCAGGAGCACTCTGCCCTACAGAGTGCCGTCATTGCTCAGCAAGGTTCGCCTGTATGGCAGGCGTGGCCGGGTAGTCATCCTGCGACTGCCACATATACCTCCATGGCATGCTGGAATGTGTGTTCCCTTGGAGTCACCTCTAATAATGACCACCCATTACTACGAAAATCTGCTCCGATTGATGCAGAACTATCCCACCTCCATGTCGCTGTTGCTGCTTTGAGTGAAACATGGCTGACTGGCATTGGTTCTGTCCAAGAAAGAAACTACACCCTTTTCTGGAATGGCTATCCTGATGGCGAGAGACCAGTGCATAGAGTTGGATTTGTAGTTCACAAGTTGTTACTCTCTGTGGAACAGCCTATCCCTATCTCCCTATGCCTGCATACTGACTGTGGCCCAGTCACAATCGTAGCTGCTTACACCCCTATGTTTACCTCTGAAGACAATGCAAAGGACGTGTTCTACGATCAACTGAACTCCTTCATTCATAATGTCTCTGGAAGTGAGTGTCTGGTGATCCTCAGCAACTTCAATGCCCATGTGTGCTCAAACACTACTGCACGGCCTGAAGTGCTGGGCGCTCACGGTCATGGCAATATGAATGATGATGGTCAACGTCTACTGGAACTTTGTCACATACAAACTCTGCATCCCTTCCTTATTCTTCCAGGGCACCAGCTCCTCTAAAGTCATCTGGTGCCGCCCACGATCTAAGTGCTGGCACCAACTTGACCATGTGTTGGTGAAGCATGAATACCTGAAGGAAGTCTCACACTGTCGATCCCTGCACTCAGCGGATTGTGACTGATCATGCCCTTGCTCATTGAAAATTTAGATTGGTTCCAACCAAGTTATCATCATCCCAGGTCAAAGCCTACCCCTCATTTTGGATGACCCATGACCCTGGGCTGCAGCATGAGTTTCTGGAAACACTTGCCATCAGTTATGATACTTCACCCCCACCTGCTGCGCTACATCCGTCTGACAGCAGTTCCACTCTGTCACGACTGAGGCTGGTTTCTCCACCTTTGGTAAAAAGTCCAGGTCACAGACTGACTGGTTTAAGGCCCATGCCAGTGTGCTCCTGCCGGCAATCGCCTCAAAGTGTGCAGCTAGATTGTGTTACCTGCAAGATGACACTCACTCAAATGAGGCTGCATGGACACTAGCACGCCTTAACGTCCAATGGGTCACACATGAAGCCATGCAGGAACACTGGACTAGCTTGTGTGCGCATATCGATTCGAGTGCATCATCTGGCAACATTCGTGGTATGTTTGAAGGCCTGAAGGAAGCCTTGGGTCCAGTCCCTAAAAAGTCTTCTCCAATCCGCTCCATGACAGGTGAGACTCCTACTGACCTGGAGTCTCAACTGGCATGTTGGGTTGAGCACTACAGCTCAATCTATGCTCAAGCAGTCATGGCCAACGCACTGGCAATAGCTGCTGTAGTCCCTGAGCTTCCTCCTATAGACATACTAGATGAGGACATTACCATCAAGGAAGTCAAGTCTGCCATCAAAGCACTCAAAAACAACAAGTCTCCTGGAGCTGATGTCCTTCCCTCTGAGGTTTTTAAGGCTGGTGGTGACACCCTCGCCTTCGCCTCACATTGGCTGATTGTGACATGCTGGAACAGCGGCCATATCCCAGACAATTTCAGAGATGCTAACATTGTCACCCTCTATAAAACAAAAGCGACTGTGCAGACTGCAATAACTACAGAGGGATATCTCTACTCAGCCTCGCTGGCAAGATCTTTGCCCGTTTTATTTTACCACAGCTACAGATCCTTGCTGAAAGCCAGTGTGGCTTTCGTGTGGGTCGCTCCACAGTAGATATGGTGTTCTGTGTATGTCAACTGCAGGAAAAGGGTATTGAACAAGGTAGACCTCTATACCTGCCATTTGTAGACCTGACCAAGGCCTTTGATTATGTGAGCTGGTCTGGCTTCTCTCTCATCTTGCAGCGACTTGGCGGTCCCTCCAAACTACTGAAAGTGATCACTGAGTTCCATGATGGCATGAAGGCAACTGTGCAGTTTGACGGCGCTCGCTCTGATGAGTTCCAGAGTGGCGTAAAACAGGGATGCGTTCTTGCCCCTACCCTCTTTGGAATTTTCTTCTCTGTTCTACTGCGTCATGCCTTCCCTGATGACTCTGGTATCCTTCTACACAGTCACAGCACCGGGAAGCTGTTCAACCTGACAAGCCTGCAGGCCAAGACCAAGATTCAGCACACCCTGATACGCGAGTTGCTTTATGCAGATGACGCTGCCTTCATAGTTCACTCAAAGGAAGACCTACAGCATCTCTGCTTGTCATTTGCTTCTGCATGTGAAGAGTTTGGCATGAGGATCAGCTTGAAAAAGACCGTTGTCCTTGCTCAACTTGCAGCCATCTGTGTCCATCAATAACACCGCTCTATCTCTGGTGGACAAATTCACGTATCTGGGTTCCACAGTCTCAAACACTAACTGCCTCAATCCAGAGCTTGATGTATGTATCGGAAGGGCTTCCACGATGTTCGGTAAACTAAGCAAGTGCGTCTGGAACAATAAGAATCTCTCATTGCTCCTCAAAGTTCGGGTTTACCATGCATGTGTGCTTAGTACCCTTTTGTACGCAAGTGAGACTTGGACGACATACCATAGGCGTGAACATCGTCTAAATGCCTTCCATTTTCGCTGCCTTCAATCCATACTCGGTGTATGTTGGCAGGATCGTGTCCCGAACTCTGCTGTGCTCGAGAGAACAGGTTCCAGTGATCTTTACACCATCCTGCGTCAACGTCATCTCTGCTGGGCTGGTCATGTTCATCAAATGGATGATACTCGTCTCCCTAAAATCTTGCTGTATGGCGAGCTGGCTAATGCCTTCCGCTGAGGGTCATCCCCCCCTCCGTTTCAAGGACGTCCTCAAAAGGAACCTTAAAGCCTTTGATACCAATCTGGATAGTTGGGAAGCAGTTGCTAGCGACAGATCCAAATGGTGCACAGTGCTGAATAGGGGATACTAAGCGTCTCAGGAAGCCTGTGTCTCATTTCTGCAGGAGAGACACTCCAAACGTAAAGCAGTTCGTCGCTCGCGACGTGGACAGCCATAATAATAATAATAATAATAATAATATTAGGCTTTCCGATTTAGGTTTTTAATGTGACTTTTTTTTAAATCTGATAATTAAATAAAAAATAAATTCTATAACAGTTACAAAATGTACATTATATTTAATCCTTAGTTTCAGATTATTTTGCTGTTTATCCGCTTTTACATATTTAAATATTTAATATCGATAATTTATACAGTATATTGTTTATACAATAAAAAGTTATATAATATAGTTAAATAGCAATTGTGTATTGTATTTGATACATAAACCAAACTTTCATGTACATCAAATATATTAAAATGATTTAATTCTATTTATTTAGCTATTATATGAAGCTTTCTAAATACATTTTTATTTTATATATAAAATATTATTAGAATGTTTTTTGCCTTGCTTCAGAAGTCCAGCTAGACTTTGTTCCTCATTGCGTCTCTTTTCAGGTCAGATCAACATCTCTGTGGGCGTTTGTCGATTTTCTTATTGACCTAAAAAGTAAATCATTCTCTTACAAAAAATAAATAAATAAAACTATAAAGATGTGGCAATGGGTATTTTTTCACCTTTATACGAGCAGTGGAGTCGAGATTCTGAGCTCAGTAACTGCAGAGTCTTTTGGCTGTGTCCCAAACCCCAGCGTGTGATATGAGGAACACAGAAAGTTTATTAGAGCCACCTTTACTACTTGAGTCACAAACAGCCGCTGGAGCTTGCTGTCTAATCTGCTACCACAGGAAGTAAAAACCTAGAGTTCAAAGGGATAAGAACGGATTCTAACAAGTAATTAAAATTGTTTCGACAAAGCACTACCCAGTCATGAACTCAAAGTGACAGTAACATTGGGCTTCTTTAAATCTCATGGCTAATTTAGGTTGAAAGGATTCGACTAATTAATTAAGTAATTAATTAATTAACAATCAATCAATCAATCAATCAGGAAAGGCTGGTGTGAAGCAGACTCTCCTCCTCGAAGTGCATTCAGTAGAAGCTTCTGGAGGAACACGTCCAACCCACTTCGTCCAAGATCATCTTAGATTTGCGGGTTTGATTCTGGAGGGTACTTTATAATTTATCGTAGAGTCTGACGATGGAGATTAGAACTGAGGTTTGAAGTGGAGCTGTCTGTTTCACCAAAATGAAAGACGTCATCGTGAATGGCGTCATTATACGACTGTGAGAACGGAGAACATCGGGTTCTGTCGTGTTACGGGCCAAAGAAAGACTTTTAGATGGAAAAATGACACAAGGTAGAATCCAACATCAAGCATCACGGACAACGATCAGCTGATTCCAGAAATTGCTGTCATTGCTTTTTTTTTTTTGGCAGAAAAAAACAACACAGATGGGAAAACACTGTAGATCAGCATCGCCCTCTAGTGGCCAAGTGTCTGGAACTTCATTGTGCAAATTTCTCTAGTTGAGATGTTTTCGAGGACATTTAGAGTATTTGAGAGAAGAGTGAAGCTCCTCAGACACGGACACACTGCTCACTTTAGATGAAGACGAAGTTTGGTTTCATTTATAGTAAAATAATGTGACATCACTTAAACGAGTTCTGTGGATCATCAAAAAGAACACTGAAACCTCCAGCTTCTTGTGCCTGAACAGTTCACACAAACAAGCTGGAATTTAAAATATAAAACATTCTTTATGTAAGTAATAAACTGTTACAGTACAATAAAACACGACGAGGTGATGTGATGAAGCAGTTGCTGCACTGTTACTGTGTAACTGCATGTACTCGTGTTTTATTCCTCTTACACCACAGCAGTCATACTTCTTATCCGTTTATAGTTACATTTAATGTTCCAGCTATAAACTGTTGTTCCTTCACCAACCTCTTTGTCTCTTTCGATGTTAATAAAACAAAAAACAAAACGCAGTCTGTCATGTTACCAAGAAACCGCAAAGAAAACTTAAACGTTACAGCTTTACCTCTGTTACAAAGCGCTGACACTGGAGACTCCTTCCATCAACGATACACAAACATCTCCTTACACACGGTTTTTAATGTTTATCATCAGTGCAGCGTCTGGTGGACATGTCCCTGTGAATGAGCTGTTACTATAGAAATGAGAGCACTGATATAAATATACCTGTGATTTGCAGCTGCACCTTCTAAGCAGTCAGCGTGCAGGACTCAGCAGTGCTGTGGAGTAACAGTTGCATCGTCACAGAAATGAAGCGAGAGTCAGAAAGCACACTTCAGTTTACTTCAAATATTTCAGAGCTTTATTTACAATTTTAAACAGTCGTTCAGGTTCACTATGCACGTGTGCAAACCGAGCTGCGTTCTCCATCATCGTCTCTGTCCAACTCGCACCCTGCACTCCTCCTTACAGAAAACGAGATGTTTCCAAGGAGAGGCTGAGTGATTTAACAGCAGAACCTGTTCGCACATCTCTCAGGCACATGCTGATAATCAGGTGTGTCGATATATTGCGATATTTCAACATGTAAGACTCTTATCATGGAAGATTTGGAACAGGAAGAAGGCTGCTCAGGAAGGTGGTGTTTTGCTGCTCGTGTTTGGATCACACAGAAAAACTGGGTTTGGGTTTCGTCCTAAATGCAGGCTATAGGGAGGTTCCTGATCGAGAGTCTTTTTAGAAGGCAAGGTGGAGGCCGCCATTTTCTACAAGCCCTTATGTTGGACAGATCTGAAGGAGCGTCTGATGCGCACATTGCTCTTGGAGAAGGCGGAGTGAGGAATGATCATTTTGTTACAGATCATGATTATATTCTAAAACAGTGATAAAAAGGTTGTTATCAGGATACAAAAAAGTATAATCAGTTACCACAAGTCGCCTTTTCTCTGAAAGAGGTAGTGTGAACACACACCAGTGTGTGTGTGTTGCATTCCTCTTACTGCATAGCTAAAATACATTTTGATAAACAATTAGAACACGACAGGAGAAAACCCTGTAGACAATTTAGGACACAGCCCATTAGAACCTTAAAATATGGAAAATACAAAAAGTAGAGCTCCGGTTCTGTCTTAAACACAGACTGTAAAGAAGATCCCTACGGAGTGTGTAACAGATCAGGATTCTAGAATACTCGAATGATACTAGAGAATCAGGATTGTAAAATCTTCTAAGGAAATTTTTTTTTTTTTTTTAAGTGTCCTGGTTCTGTACTAAATGCATAAAGATCTCTCAGACATGTGGGTCTAAAGGACCCCTACTGAGGGAAATCCAAGCTACAGATTTAGGACACAGCCTGTCGGAAAACAACCTGTCGGGGCAAGATCCCTACTGAGTGTGTAAAACAAGTCAGAGTAGCAGAATCAGGACAGAACCGGTTTTTAAATCTTAGAGATTTTTGGTTCTACAGGATGTAGGGATGTTCTGTACCAAGGGTTTAAAAAGAGTGCACTAAAAACAGGGTGAGCAGCAGAATCAGGACATGACCTGTTTGGATCTCTTGGAGAAAAGGTGCTGCCTTTAATGCAGGATCCCTACTGAGAGGGGGGGAAAAAAAAATAAAAAATAAAAAAGTGTAGATTTAGGACAGCCTCTCAATAACGTTGAGGCTTTGTTCACTATTGAGTGCAGGACGGTGTTTATTGAGCAGCAGAATTAGGACGCTGCCCATTTCGGTCTCGGAGGAGACCAGGTGTGTGGTTTTCTTTTCTTTTTTTTTTCTTCTACATGTCCCATTCGGGCAGATATGCTACTGTGTGTACACTACTAAGTCTGCTTTATAATCCAGCTGTAAGGTAGAAACGGATGGAGGTTTAAGAGTTCGGAGATTAAAAAGGCGGCTCGGCTCGACACACGAGAGGAAGGCTTAAAACGGTTCTCCCCTACAGAGGGAGCCTGAACTGTGAGGCACTTAATATGGAGGTCGATAAAGGCAGACGGGAAAGTGAGAGCGAATAAAGCACTAATCTCTCATCATGCACTTGTTCTGATCATTAAAGTCTTCTAAATCACTTTAATTCTTAAAATATGTAGTTTATAGATCAATTTATGGTTTTGCATAAATATCTCTAAATCTTCTCAACCCCTTCTGTTCAGTTCCTCTAGGTTCTGCATGTGCTTAGACGCATTTACGCACGCTTAAATCATCTCTCTACACATTTTCACAGAATTTTTTTTTAAAAATGTTTTTTTCTTTACAAATAAATTAGAAAAACCAGCACAAAGGCGAATATCGTACAGTTGTACAGACGAAAGGCAGAGATCCAGTTCAGTCCTAAACACGGAGGTTTTTAAAGGGAGCGACAGGAGATCTGTGCAGCAGAATCAGGACACGACCCGTCTAGATCTCTCAGAGAACCCAGTATTCCCAGTTCGGTCCTAAATGACAGAGCAGGGTGTAACGGGTGTAGGAGCAGATGTGTGCAGGAGGATCAGGACAGGGCCCGTGTGGATCTCTTCTCGTGGATGTTGGTGAGAACGTCCACCGTGTCCTTTAGCAGCGTGTCCAGGATCCCGTCAGCAAGCTGCATCTTCACAAACAGCTCGTCTTCATCGTAGTTCACCCATAGAGCCTCTTCCTCGTGGAGCTCCTGCACCTGCAACACACACACACACACACACACACCATTACTGCCATCTATATACTGTCTATATTTATCTCTCTCTCTCCATCTGTGTGCACGCGCGTGTTTTACCAGGATGTGGTCGACTCTGTCTCTCTTCTTTCGGCCGAACTTCAGCATCTTCTGCCAGTCGGTTCTGTGGTTCTGCTCTTTATTCAGACCGTACAGCTTCAGAACCTCGCTGGTGACAAACGCCTGCAATTTACAAAAAACCTTACACACACTCTATATGGTTCAAGGAAAGAAATATGACATAAATGTACGCTTTCATCACACAGCATTAAAGGCTGAGGTTACAGGAAAAATACGAACACATTAATGAAAACTGATCCAAAACACACACACACACACACACACACACACACACCTGGACTTTAGAGAGGTCACTGGGGTCGTCGATTCTGTGGATGTAGGGTGAATTAACACGCTGTGGTTTGATCCACAGAGGGCGATTGGCGTTGGGATCTTCGGCGTAGATTTCCTGCATGAGCTCCCACGCCAGGTCATACACCGCCTGAGATAAACACACACACACAATGGACAAATGTGTTATTATTTCTGCATTAGAATCACTAACATATCTGTTGTATCTGAGCATCACAAACTTTCGGCTGTGTTCCAAATCGAGTAGCGTTATAAACAAGCTTCGCTCTACTCTGACCTGTTTGTAGCTGCGTACACACTGCTTGCCGTTCGTATCCCCCAGCAGTGTTTCTGAAGCCTGAGGTTTGGGCACCGCAGTCAGACTCAGATTCCCGCACTCCATCCCACAGCTCCTCCAGATCTCCAGCAGGGCGGCGCTCACCAGCTTCTCCACCTCGGCAGCTTTGTGAGGGACCAACATGGCCGCCGCAGCCGCCGCCTCCTGCTGCCTGACGTGTGGGAGTTTAGCTGCAGATGTGGACGTGATCTCTTCCTGCCGGAGTTTGTTCTTGTGCTGAGCGTGTTTGTGCGAGCTGAGGCCGAAGTCCTCATCGAACCAGTCCTGCTCATTGCTGAGTACGTGGAGGAACTCACGGTTCAGCTCCAGCTCTGTTAGACGCTGGACCAGCTCCTCCTGACCCAACACTGGGCTCTCCTGAACAAACAAATAAAAACAGAATTAAATTAGTTAGCATCATTTTATTATCCTAGAATAGAATTACAGTTGAGGATTAAAAAAAAATTAATTCATATAAAGAAATCAAAGGAATTAATGTAATTATTAAAATATAATTAAGAAAATTATAATAAAATAATTATCCTCCAGGATTATATAACAAACAGATAGACAAAATGTATTGATTAATTTTAAGGTCAACTGAATATTATTAATAGTATTACATTAATATTATTACAGACTTATATTCACATAAAATATTTGAATGCAAGCCAGACTCACTTTATCCACATTACTTTGTGGCAGTACACATCAGTAATATTAATACATATAGCTCCAGAAGTAATACGAAATCTGCACTTTTAATATAAAAACTTCCAAAATTCTGTTACTGATTGTGTATTTAAACAAATAAACAAATAGTGTTAAAATCCAAAAAGAAGCCTATCCTATAGTCTCCTCTCCTAATCTTAGGCTTGTGTAAGGTTTACAAAAAGGGAAAAGTTGATAAAACTGTTTACTTCAGACTGAACTTTGGTCCCACGGCCACTATCACGTCTAGTCATGTGCTGATTTTAATCCAAGTTAAAATTTCATATTACAATAAAATACCTAATCTTTATCCTGGTTATGATTGTTTATTTTAAAAATATTTTATGTCGATTTAAACAAATTAAATAAATAATTTGGATCATATAAAATAATAGTAAAAAGAGAATGTTTATTTTCTCTATCTAATAACTACTGATCAAAGATGACATCAGACGCGAGTGTGTTGATGTCTGTTAATCTAATACAAAAACAAGTGTATACACAACCACACTGTCGGACACAGTGTCTCGAATTATTATTTTTGTCAAAACCGGATGTTATTAAAAAAATAGCTACAAAAAAAACAACATTTGGTATTTCACATGCCTAGCTAATTTCAGCTCGTTTGCACTATCGCCATCTACTGGGCATATTCTGAACTTTAAAAATGATCATGGCTAATTATGAAACGCAATGATCATTTTTGTTGTTTTTAAGGATGGTTTCTGATAACGAATGTCTAGATACTGACTCAGAAACACCAACAGATATTTAAATCTTTCAAAGTCAAACATTGCCACGTGTAGTTTCCTTTAGCAACTAAGATAGAGAAAAATCAATTAAAAGTAAACAAAGCTTCCAGCTGAGCTTTGACCTGAGATCTCTGTGACTTGTCAACTTTCGCATCAGTTTAACACGTAAATCATTTACATTAAAAATCACTAACTTCGTTATTTTAACTCATTTGAAAGATTTAGCAATGGTTATTTATTTCTACTGCTCTAAATAGAACACTACATAGATGTGAATTCTAGCTATTTAGTTTTGAAACAAAATATCCCAATTTTATAAACATTGGTCTGAGATTTGTAATAACAATTTAGTAATAATTAAGGACGTGAAGCCAGTCGACTACATCTTTTCAAACTGCTGCACAGAGGAAAATGCTATCTGCCCTCTTCCACATACATGCCAATGATTGGCTAGTGTCACTGTGATTGACAGGGGAGACAGAGTATGCCCCTCCCACCTAGAGAGCACTGCTAATTTTGCTCCCTAGGTTCTGGCATCGTCTATTCACCAATTTTATTTCGTTCTGTAAACTTGTGCAATGTGACATTTCCTCAGAACTTAGCATAGTTTAGCAACAGAACCTCGCAAACAGTTGACATGGCAACTGAAAAGACCCCCGTATCGGATCTGATCAGAACTCTGAATACTGGCTATCGGTATTGGCGCATTCTTTAAATAAATAAATAAACAAATACCCACCGATCGGTTGCAAAGCTCAGGAGGAGACACTTCTTGTTCCTTGTCAAAGAAGCTGTAGAAGCTTTCCTTGCCAATCTTGCTGCTGGATGAAGTTCTAAACTGGGACACATTGTTCTTACTGGGTTCTTCATCCTCATCGAGGAAGACAAGTCGATTGGCAGCTGAGATTTTGTCCTCCTTTGCTTTCTTGATCTGCTGAAACTGTTCCAGGGCATCGCTCATGAAGCGTTCCATGAGTGTATCGGCCAGAGTCGTGAGGGATTTGCTCTCCGTCACAACTGATCCATCCACGTGTTCCTCACTCGTCTTCTCAGGAGGGATGTCTAAAGATTTCTGAAGGTTCTCAGTTGCCGTGGTCATCTCACCACAGCTCAGCAGGTCCAGAATGTCTGGTGTTTGATCTTCCTGAACTTCCTTGACGTCTTTAAATTCCAGGACGACGTCTCCAAATCTCTCAAGTGACACAGGATGATTTCCTCCATTAAGGTCCTTGAAGATCTCACCATCAATAGCAGCAGGGTCAATCTTCAAGTCTTCTGTAATGCAAGACGGCTTCGAATCAAGATCAAAATGTTTCCCAGATGGTTCTCTTGTCTCAGATGGTGGATCTGGATCCTGTTTTTTATTCTGAAGCGTGCTTTCAGACTTGTTTGTCGTCTCCATTTCATTTGACCTATCATCAAATGAGGAATCTTGCTCCTCTGAGGTTGTGGTATGGCCTTCAAACGTCTCGGGTAGATGGGAGATCTTATCAGAAGGAGCAAATATCCCGTGTTTCTCTTTGCAGTGGAAGTAAACAACGCCATCGTATGTGCCATCGTTCCTTCCTTCGGATACATCCAGCTCCACTCCAGCCCAGAATCCGGTAGCAAAGCTCGTTTGTCCCTTGAATCTCAGAGTGCCTGGCTGTATGTTGCTCACCAAAACCCGGTCCCCGATGATGTAATCAGGCATCTCA
Source organism: Gogo arcuatus (assembly GCA_028570945.1). NCBI lineage: Eukaryota > Metazoa > Chordata > Actinopteri > Siluriformes > Anchariidae > Gogo > Gogo arcuatus. Next base: position 16,808,353 of record JAOTRR010000033.1, read on the forward strand.
TCCTTCGGAGACTTTGGAGGGCTGGGAACACCATCATCAACGCTTTCTTTTGTGCGCTTTACCAGGAAGTCGAGATCCAAAGGCCTTTCCTGCTCGAAGGTACCACTGGTATTCCCTGATTTGACGCTAATCTCCTCCTGTACCTCCTCCTCACTGCTGCTGAAGGAGAATTTGTAGGATTCCTCTTCTGGATCTTCAGAAGAAGGCGAGTGAGGTCGATTTTCCTCCTGAACCGCTGACTCGAAATCATCGTTGTAGCTGTCAACTGATGGTGATGCGATGGGTTTGTGCTCAGAGTCTTCCGTTCTCGGGGAAACGTCTGGAGTGTAAGAGATGTCTATGGATGAAGGTATCTCTGGCTGTTTCAAATCTTCTGGTTCTGGCTTTGTTACGAGTGAGGAACTGGATTTAATATTTTCAGAACTGTTCACAAATTCTTCTTCTTCATGGCTGACTTTTACAGCAAGAGCAATTTCTGTTTCATTCTTGGAGAAATCTTCGTTTGAGTCCTGGATTTTCAGATTAAGCACCGGATACGAGTGTTCCGACTGAGACAAACTTGACCTCGGTGATTCCAGCTCCTCGATGACGTCTGACCTCAGGCTGGAGGCTACGCTCTGATTGGCCGAGGCATCTGTTTCTGGCCTGGCGGAGCTTTCGGGTCGGATGTGCTCATCGTGTTGGGGTTCAGGTGGACTCCGATGATCGGGGCTTCCCAACACTGGGGTTGGGGTCACGGTGGGAGGATCTTCATCTGAGGAAGGAAAGAGTGAGTTCATGTTGTACAACGCAATAAGAGTGCGTGTGTTCGCATATCTCTTGTTTATGTGAAAACAAATGCCTAAATACCGCAGTAAAGCGTTTCCTGTTGTGCGAGACGCACGTCTTTGATCATGGTGTGAATGAGGACGTGATGAAGGTGGATGCAAACATGGTTACTTCCTAAAGCGCATACTATTTTACTAAATATGTTACTATGGCAACCAATGTGACATGATGCTGTTATTTAATCTGTGTATGATTAGCTGGTTCTTTGAATTTGTTGCTTCTTTACAGCCTTATAACTAATTTGCATAGAACTGAGACTTTCACGGTGTTGTTCTTTACGCACCACTCAGCGCTGGAGACTCTGTGTGTATCTGGTCTGATTTCTCTGATTCGGATTCATGACTCTTTCCTGTGAAACTCTTCTCAGTTTCAGACCTGTAAGAAGGAGGAGGAAGAGGAAGAAGAAATGTATGATTCAGATCACTGACAGGATTAAGATGGAAAAGGGAACCAGCACTAAAATGGCATCTGACCTGTCCTCCGGGGTGGAGGTTTTGGTTCTGGACTTGCGCGACCCTGATGTTGGAATTTTAATCTGGGGTTTAGCTGAAGTGGCGCTGTCCGCTTTACTCAGCTCGGCTTTGGTCTTCTGAATGAAGACGTTGTAGGACTGCAGGAACGACGACGAGCAGCATGTTTACCATTATACCATCACACAGATATAAAATCACAGCTGTGTGTGTGTGTGTGTGTGTTCACACCTCCAGCTGTTTGAGTAGACTGGCCTCCTGAGCTTTCAGTCGCTCTTTGTGTCTCAATCTCTGCTCCTTCTTTAGACGCTGCACTTCAGCTTTACGCCGTCTAAGCTCCGCCCTCAGAGCCAGGACACGCCCCTCAATGTCGCTCTGATCTGACGCCGCCTCTATAGGGGGCAAGAGAAAAAGATTAGTGAACAAACTCAGCTTACTGGTGTTTGATGGAGTGTTTTACAGCTAGTGTGTGTGACCTGATGTAGGAGCTGATGAAGGGAGATCCCTCTTCCTGGAGCTGCTGTGTGATGTCACTTTACTGCTGGAACTGGCATGAACCAGGGGAGACTAACACACACACACACACACACACACATGTGTGAATTATATTGTTCACAAATTATTCTGTTGTGCATGTACATGTCTGTGTCTCTCTTTCTACCCGAGTGTCTGTCTGTCTATTGCTCTGCATCTTGCTCTCTGTGTGCATCTGTGTCTCTGCCTTTGCTTTAGACTCTGTATCTGTCTGTCTCTCTGCATACGTCTGTCCATTTGTCTGTCTATCTTCTCGGCCATCTCTCTAAGTTTCATTACAGACTATATAAACAGTGGTGTGTGTGTGTGTGTGTGTGTGTGTGTGTGTGTCTCACCTCATGGCTGTGTGTGTTCTCACACTCCTGCACTGTGTGTATGCTGGAGACAGACAGCACCGAAGACGAGTCACCTTCACTACGCACTTCTGTACGTGAATTTAAAAAAGAAAGTAAATTAGTACACTAGCACAGATACAGACTTTATTATTCAACTACTCCATTTGGGATACCACCCAGACACAGGACTGCTAGTCTGTTGTCATGGTAACAAAAATCCTAATAGGAAGTGCACTAGTCTGGCACACTACCGAGTGAGGTAGTGCACGTTTCAGGACTCACTAATACCGTTACGTCTGTCTGTCTAAAACTGAACCAGAATTTTACACACACACACACACACACAGTCTCTCCACCTCAGTATCTGTTTCCCTCTCTCTCTATCAGTCTCTCCCTCTACCCGTCTGTCTCTCCATCCATGTCTGTCCCCCTCCCGTTTTGTCACTCCCTCTCATGCTACCTGTCTCCCTCTCATGCTACCTGTCTCCCTCTCATGCTACCTGTCTCCCTCTCATGCTACCTGTCTCCCTCTCTGCAGGTCTCTACCCGTCTCTCCATCTATCAGTGTCTGTCTCCATCCCTATGTCTCTTCCTCTACCTGTCTCTCTCTCCATTCATCAGCGTCTGTCTCCCTCTCAGTATGTTTCTCCATCAGTATCTGTCTTCTCTCTGTCTGTCTCTATCTCCCAGTGTCCATCTCCCTCTCTTCATGTTTCTACCTGTCTGTCTCTCCATCTATCACTTCTTTTTTTTTTTTTAAATCTCTCTGCACATTTCTACCCACCTCTCTCTCTCTCTCTCTCGATCCACCAGAGTCTGTCCCCCTCACTCTGCTACTACCTGTCTCTTGCCTGGTTCTTTATCCCTAAATCTATTTGTTTAACTTCCTGTCTTTCCCCCCTCACCGTCTCTTCCTCTCTTTCTGCCTGTCTGTCTCTCCCTCCCTATCTCTGTCACTCACCCCGTCCTGTCTTCCTCTCCTCCTGTCTGTCTCTCTGCAGTTTGTCTGCGCTGTGTTTCTGCTGCGTGTGTCGGTCTGAGAGTGCCCTCCCCTTCCGCTGAGACTCCGGTACATCAGTACGCCTCAGCTCCGCCTCCACCTGCTGACGCCAATGCACCAATCGCAGCTCGCGCTGAGTTAGAAATCTGAGAGACAGAGAGAAAGAAAACAATATTCAAGAAGTGATAATCAGTTAGCCTAAGCAAAGCATTGAGACCCCCCCACCCACACACAAACACACACACCCCCCAAACCATGTATAATCCTCATCAGCAGTGTTTCACAGCACCAGAAAGTATACCTGCATTGCATCCTCATCATGAACCAATCAATGAAGGCACTCCATTTTTATTCTTTTTACCCTAATTTATTGAACTCCCACTCGCTTTAAGTATGTCTAAATCACCACCCAAATCCACACACACACACACACCGGGCCCGTTATCATTATTATTGTAATTTTTTGCCCTGTACACACAGCATGCTCCATGACAGAGTGCTGTACTGTACCTGACCAACTGACTGTAGATAACGAGGAAGTGAGGGTGGAGTTTAGGGAGACACAAACGCAGAGACGCCCAGTGCAGGGCACTAAACATGGAGAAGAGACACTGCATGGGAGAGCTGCTGCTAAAAATACACAACACACACAAAGGCAAAAAATAAAAAATAAAGGAGGAAGAGATGAATGGAAAACACAGACAGAGAGAGAGTACATCACTTCCTGTAACGAAAGAACTTCAACCTCAGACAATATAAATAAAACAAGGGCTAGTGTGTGGTAGGTTTACTTGAAATATAGAAGAATGGACAACACACACACACACACACACACACACACACTTAGAACCCTCTTTATATTAAAGAAACTCTAAAGACACTTTCACACCTATTAGCCCGTTTGTTGACTCTGAATCAGTACGAAATTGATTATGATTCACTTGCTATTCACATTGCGCATAATAAAATAAAGCAAAAAGTAAAAAAAACTTCCGAGGTGTGTGCAGCGCTGAAAAGGTCCCCACAAAACTCTTTCATTCATTACTCAGAAATACGAAGATGGAAAATGTGAAGATTCACTTCCTGCAGTCAAGTTGATTCAGAATCGATTCAGAGTTAAATAATGAGTGAGGAGTTCATGACACTGAATGAGGTGTGTAAATGCTGGAAAGAGTTAGAGTGAGAACAGAAGGATGTACTACTTTCACTGACAGTGAGAATGAACGGTGTGTGTGTGTTACCTCTCATCTGTGTGATAGCTCATCATCTTCAGTTTCTTCATGATGCTGCTGGTCTCACTTCCTGATACAGATAAAGGAGAGGGGCTACGAAACTCCACGTCCAGCTCGGTGGGAGGGGCCAAATGCTCACTAACACCTGACACAGGTGACCTCTGAGAGCACAGAAGGGTTAAAAAGGCAAATGAATTCTTCTACACATTCACTTTCTGGACATTTTGGGATAAGAGACCATCCTACTGCAGTGCACTGTGGGATTTCATGAGTGTAATCGTTCTTCATATGACCACTAATGAGCAGACTCCTAGATTAGTGCACTATGTAGTGAACAGGATGTGATTTGGGACACAGTTTCTGTATTAATTTAAGCCTACAGTTCATATAGATTGTATTCCTATATTTAACACACCCTTGTCTCTAAAGTGTGTATCAGTGACAGGCGTTATCACTTGATCCCTCATTCAACAGCTATCTAGCACACTTCACTCAAGCTGATAAAGTGATAGAACAGTGTTTGGAATGGGTGTGTGAAGTGTATGGTGTGTAGTGAAGTGAGAGACCTGGTTTGTATCTTCAGCGTTCCTGAGTTTCTCCCTCAGTTTCAGCGTTGTGTGTTGGATCCTCTCGATCTCCTCTTGCTGTTTCAGCAACAGTTTCCTCTCCCTCCGTGCAGCCCGATTCACCTCCTGCAGTCTCCTGATCTCTGCCTACAGACATACACAGAGATAAATGTCACTTCCTAGTTTCCTGTAACAGCAAATGCTTTTGATGTAACAGTGTCACCGAGCGCGCTACAGCGTTACTGGAGGAACAGAGCACTACAGCGTTACTGGAGGAACAGTGTTACTGGAGTAACTGAGTGTACCGAGTGCTACGGTCTTA
>JAOTRR010000033.1:16920906-16931197 GCA_028570945.1 Gogo arcuatus
ATGGAGCCTTCACAGATGTGCAGGTTACCCCTGCCATGGGCACTAACACACCCCCCACACCATCACAGATGCTGGCTTTTGATCTTTGTGCTGGTAACAATCTGTATGGTCCTTTTCCTCTTTAGCCCGGAGGACACAATATCCATGATTTCCAAAAACAATTCTAAATGTGGACCCATCAGACCAAAGCACACTTTTCCACTTTGCGTCAGTCCGTCTCAAATGAGCTCGGGCCCTGAGAAATCGGTGGTGTTTCTGGACGTTGTTAATATACGGCTTTCACTTTACATGGTAGATGCAGCGATGCACTGTGTTTACTGACAACAGTTTTTAGAAGTGTTCCTGAGCCCATGTAGTAATGTCCTTTATACAGTCATGTTGGTTTTTAATGCAGTGCCACCTGAGGGATCGAAGGTCACGGGCGTTCAGTGTTGGTTTTCAGCCTTGCCCCTTATGTGCAGAAATTTCTCTGGATTCTCTGAATCTTTTGATGATATGATGGATTGTTGATGGTGAAATCCCTAAATTCCTTGCAGTTGTACGTTGAGAAACGTTCTTCTTAAACTGTTGGACTATTTGCCCATGAAGTTTTTCATAAAGTGGTGAACCTCGCCGCATCCTTGCTTGTGAACGACTGAGCCTTTCCAATTACCAGTGAACCTGTTTACCTGTAGAATGTTCCAGACAGGTGTTTTTTGATCATTCCACAACTTTCCCAGTCTTTTGTTGTCCCTGTCCCAACTTTATTGGAACTTGTTGATTGCATCAAATTCAGAATGAATGTAGCTTTACAAAAAACAATAAAGTTTCAGTTTGAACATTAAATATCTCGTCTTTGTATTGTATTCAGTTGAATATAGTTCAAAAAGGATTTGCAAATCCTTGCATTCTGTCTTTATTTACGTTTTATTCAGTGTCCCATCTTTTCTGGAATCCGGGTTATAGTCATCACAGTAAAATATGCTCTCTAGGTTATCTTTCGCTTGCTAGTTAGTATTAGCTAGTGTTTTCTCACTAGCTAGCTTTTGCTTGCTTGTTAGTGTATGCTGGTTACCTTTTGCACTCTAGTTACCGTTGGTTGCTTGCCAGTTTTTGTTTGCTAAGCTGTTTAGATGTGAAGAGACGGTTCAAGTGGGAAAGTGTTCAACAATAACAATGGAGGAGTTTCAAGGTGTGATTTATCTTTTAAGCTGCATATATACATTGATTTTACTACGTGTACATGTGCAGCATTGTTCATAAAGTCGTATGTGTACCTTGTGTCTATTTGTATGATTAAAATCTATATCGGCGTGCTCCGTGTAGGATGTCTGGTGACTCGGCGGCTCATTTGAATAAAAAAAGAAAACAACACACAGTGAACCTGTCGGTTCTTTGCGGTCACTTTCCACTTTCTCTCAACAGGCATCACAGCTATCAAGTCGACGTGACATCACATCATACAACAGCGCCCCTACAGTTTACACTGATATTACACCATATGGATGAGTAGCATTAATGTCTGAAGACGTGCACAAGCGGCGCGCCAAATGACTGTAGGATACGTGTGGCAGCTATCTTGTGTACTCGTAGCTAAAAGCAAGTATAATTAACATTTTACTCTGTGTTTGGTTTTATGAATCAGCAAGAAAAAGGAAGTAACGGTGGGTGACACAAATATCATTCCAACATTGGAACACAATTCTACGACACATGATGTGATTTACAATGTGCGTTTTTTATGATAAAAGTTTAGTTTCATTGTATGCTTTAACATCTATAATAATAAATTAATTATAACTGAAATGGAGAAAATTGTAATAATGCTAACAAACAAAACATCTATTTAAATCCATTTTAAACATTCTGTACAAAGCCTTAACATCATATCGATTTCTTCTATTCGTAGCTTGCAAAATTGGTTGTTATCTCAGAAAACCATTCTATCATCATGTTGCTCAGCCCTATAAGGAAGCTTCCAGGTTTTCCATTTGTCCTCCATGGGAATGTTTTCAGATCCCGGTAAAGATGACATTCTTTTATGGACTGGTAGAAAAGTCATTTTAGCTAGCGTTAGTACAGAGGGCTACCAGTCCAGCGATATGACACAATTATGACGTTTTAAAATACTTGTGGCACTAAACCAGAACTTGAATATGGTGTGATTGTTTATCTTGGTGAAAATCCTCCCCTTTTCCTCCTCACTGGAGCCGTGAAATGTTCACTCTTTTGGTCATTCGAGTCCCACAGTGTCTCAGATCCTGTGAGGGGAAATCAAGTTTGTCAGGATTTCATTGAATTAAATCTGAAAAGAGAGGAGAGGCGGGTCGTTTAGTTCCGCCGAGAGAGCTTTATAAATGAGAGCAGACTCACTGAGAGACACAGAGAGAGAAAGATTAGGCTGAAAACAGGAAAACGGATTAGAGAAATGATTTACTGAAGCTGAAAAGAAGATCCGTGCTGTAAAATTGACAGTGAGCTCCGGCGCCGTCGTGTGGACAGGAAGCATTACTAAATCACGTTTATCACCTGTCAAAGGAAACACTTCCGATTTTATTTGGAATGTTTTTGACATTGCATAAAGGATGTCTCACCATTCTGTTGTCACCAGGGACATCAGGGTCCTCCGGGTCTGCCTGGAGTTCCAGGACCAAAAGGAGAAAAGGTACACAATATGTTTATATCCTTTAGATCTTTATTCTATTCTTAGATCAATAACCTGTTGGATTTCTCTCATTTCCCATAGGGCTTTGCAGGAATGATGGGTCGTACAGGACACACAGGTTTCCGAGGGCCAACTGGTCCACCCGGCATTCCTGCCATCATCGTGTGGACGGCATCAGAGGAAGAATGGCAAGAGTTTCAGGTGAAGGTTATGGTTCGTTATGGTGATATTACATAATTTTTGGAATGATACAGCAGTGTAGCAGCTAGAAATCTTTTCTTTTCCACCAACAGAAGAGTAAACTCTACAAAAAGCTCATGGTGACATGGCCGGTAAGTGTTACTGTACTTATTTTATTAAAGGAGTCATAATGTAGAAAACAGAACAGATAAGGGTTAGGGTTAGGGTTAGGGTCACTGTCAACAAGTATGATGTGTCGTTCTAATCATATTAATCACTGAGAAACTGCTGTGGTTTAAAAGAGAAATAACACACTTCAGGACACGAGGTTATAGGAAAATAATCAATGATGGGGTGGTGAGATGAGGTGGAGTTACTCTTTCCACCCTGAAGTTAATTATTTTTCTATAACAGCACATCTCCAGGTGTTTTATTCCTGTTATAATTATTATAACTCTTAAACTCTTTGTTAACTCTTACACTTACTCCTGCGCTTATGACTTCCTGAATGAGTGATAATGTTACTGGTTATTTATGAATTTCTCTTAAACTAATAATGTCATATTTCTATAGAGACAGAAAGGACGACCAGGACCACTGGGGCGACCCGGCGATCCCGGTCCACCTGTAAGTGACCCCATAATTTTAATAAACAGAAACGTTTCACATTAAACAATAAAAAGAACGGTCCACACTAACAAATTCACTCTTTAGTGAAAAGAAATGCGTCTCTCACTCAAAGAACAGAAAAGCAACAATGCACTAAAGACAGAGATCAGAGGTGATCTCTTAACACCAACAGCATGACTACAGAAAGAGCTGATGTACAAACACACTTTTCACCAACCAATCGAGTACTGATGGTTAAAATTAAAAGCCCCGCCCACCCAAATATGGTGCTTCACACAGAAATACATAACACTGAAGAAGAAGAAGAAGAAGAAGAAGAAATGCATTTAGATTTCTGCTGTCTTTAAAATAACATTCTTCTTTGCCTCTTCTTTTGTATGTTATAAGGGATTCCTCAGGGATCCATTTTAGGACCTCTCTCATTTTTGTTTTTTGCTTGTTCGTTTGTAATATAACCACCTTCACCTTTTCTGACTGTTGGTTTGTGTTGTTTTTGTCTTTAGGGCCGTCTGGGAGTTCCAGGGAAACAGGGAAAGAAAGGAGTCACAGGGCTGATTGTAGGCAACCCTGAGCACCATACTAAACACACTCCTAACCCCTAACCCAAACACAGCTCAGTGGCCCAGCTAATCCCTAAACCTCATGAGCCACCTTACCACTAAAGATCTTACATCACAGAACTAAATATTTAGAAAGCTGAATATCTAGTTTTTTCCATATCTATTGTCTGATAGAGGGTAAAGGAGTGGTTATGTAACCATGATAGCTGCTCAGCAATAAGTGAAAGCACCAAGACTAAGCGTTATCTTGAGTTCCTGGTAACATCCTAATCAAACTGAGCCCCGCCCACTGGAAAAGCACCTGATTAGGTAGGCTGAACTGAAACTTAAATTGATAAGGTTACCATTAACATCATTAATGTTAATGGTAACCTTAATTAATTCACAATCACAGAGGGAATCGAGAACTGGAGTCAGGAATCAGAATCAAAGTCACAATCTGATTCAGAATTAGAATCTGAGAGTTAAGTTCATAAAACAGCTTCAGAATCTGACTCTGTTTATAAATCATAACCGATCTGGAATCAGAGTCAGGTTCAGAATCAGGATCAGAGTATGAGTTGGATTCAGAATCCAAAGTGTCAAGTTCAGAATCATAATCAGAGTTAGGTTCAGAATTAGAAAGACGATCAGAGTAAGAGTCGGATTCAGAGTCGGACTCAGAATCCAAAGAGCCAAATTCAGAATCAGATTCAGTGTCATGTTCATAATCAGAAAACTCTAAATTTAATTCCTAATCCTAACTCTGATTACTGAACCTAATTTTGCACATAAACATTAACCAGATTTCCATCTTGATTCGATTTACAGTTTCGTATCAAACATGACAGGAAACAGTGACGCCTTCACTCTGTTTGTTCAGACTGCATGCGCTTTTGCTCTCGGGTCTTGATAATCTTTCTTGATAAAATCTATTATTTAGAGGAGAGTACATGAGGAAGTGATGGATCTCCTGAACAGGACACGAGACTTTAGATGAGTCAGTTAAACGTTCTCAGCTTCTCTTGTATGGACAAATCCAATCTCACTCCACTGAAATCCATCCAGAGTCAAATTACAGCAGCTTCAAATGACTTTTTAGGTTTTCAGTAGTCTGGAAAAAGCTCTAACAATCATCGATTTAGTTTTTTATTTACACTGACCATTGCAGAATGAGGAAAAAAATTAAGCATATATTACATTAATGGCATTTAGCAGACACTCTTGTCCAGAGTGACATACAACATATCCTGAGCAGCATGGGGAGTAAATGTATTGCTCAAGGGCACATCAGCTATTCCTGCTGGTTCAGGGAATCAAACCAGCAACCTTTTGGTCCCAAAGCTGCTTCTCTAACCGCTAGACCATGGCTAAAGACTCTTTAAGTCTTGAAAGCGATTGTCCCGGCACCTGGAAATGGCCATGTTTTACATATTGCTTAAGAATTTAGTAACGATTTGGTTTCGAGAATTATTTTATTTTAAATTGGATCTTGACACAGAGATCCATGACTTAATTGTGAATTGTGAATCCACTCACTTCACAGTTTAGCATTAAATAAATGTGGTTTTGTTTGGATTATATACCAACTATGTGCATTTTTTTGTATTTTTATGTATTTGCTGTTTAGCATTGAAGTTAGTTGTACAGGCATTTTTATTGACTGTTAAACCTAGCGATAAAATAACAAGCAGAAACAGGTATAAACCTCTGAGAGTTACTGATTTAAAGCAATAGTTTGGCCAAAAGCATTTACAAAATGTTCCCATTTACCCCAAATGTATTCAATCAGCTGAGACCTTTGTGTTTGGTGTGAAGTTTGCTTTTTTAGTTTTGTACTGAAACCACAAGGCTAACATGTAACAGAGCTTTTAACACTTAGCGCTGTTATTATGGAGCAGTGACTGATGATTTAGTGTTTTATACATATTGTACTTCTCAGGGGAGAGCAGGGTCACCTGGGATACCTGGACCTCCTGGAAGACCAGGCCAGGATGGTACACCAGGAAAAGACGGAGAACCGGGCCAACCGGGACCACGAGGAGAAAACGTACGCAACTAAAATAAATAAATCGTGTCTAATGTTTTATCTTACACCACGTTTACACCTGGATGTTTCATGTGAGTATCAGGATTCTACTTGGATGGAGACGAATGTGTAACTGCAGCTGGTGCATTTAAAAGAGCAGTTTGTAATGTTTAGAGCCCCCTGGTGGCTGGAAGATGAATTGTAATTTAAAAAAAAAAAAACACTGACAAGTTTTGCTCATCGCCCCGCCCGAACCTATGCCCCTAATACTGAGCTGTCTACATGTTACACAGCACAGCAGCCAGAAGTCGTGGATTTTCAACGAGATCTCAGAATTTAGAGTGACAGAGACGAAGCGAGTGGGCGGGGCGATCAGTGCCAAAAAGTTAAACAGAGATTAGCTTTGTACTAAAGTGGGAGGCAAAGCGATGTGGTGATCAATAGTGGGAGTGAGGGATGGTGCTGCTTTTCCTCCGCCCTATAAATTATCGCAGATCCTGAACCAGTCGCTGATCTTCACTCTGCTGCTACCAGGGACATTTAATATTCTAATATCTGGAAGAATTAATTACCAAATGTTTGTTTAAATGCTAAGAGAGAAGAAGCTGAGGGGTAAAGAGCAAAAGTAAACAGAAACACACTAGTTAGTGTGGAGTTACTGTTACCATTTTCCTCGAACAACACATTTTATTCCTCTTATACCACAGCAACGTATCAACAATTACAACTTTTTATTTATTAAACAGCGACATGTCATACTTTTTTATCCATTTATACTTACAATTAATGTCGTGGAATGTCAGTGAAGCAATCAATTCCCGTTGTCAATTACGTTATAGCAGCTATAAACGGTCGTTCCCTCACCAGCCTCTGTTTATTCTCTCTCTTGAAGATAAGACAAAAAAAATTAAAACGCAGCTTGTCAAATTCCCGAGAAACACTGAAATGAAATTTCAACGTGTGTGTGTGTGTGTGTGTAGGGTCCACAGGGATACAGTGGAGAGCGAGGCAGTAAAGGGGAGCAGGGTGAGTGGGTAAGAGCCTCCAGGGTTTCTTTATGGATCACAGTAATCTTTTTTGCGCCTGTAACTGATTAATAAATATTAATATTACAGATACATCGGTACCATTTTTCCAGACCCGGTACAACCTGTTCACATAGAGCAGTATCAGCGAGCATGGTCATTAAAAATGAGTGCAAGGTGCCATGAATTGCGCTTAAACTGCTTAAACAAAGTGTAGGACCTGGTGAAAGGAAGTGCACGTGTCTCAGTGCTCGCAGAAATGAAGTGCTCGACAGTTTCTCTACACGTCGCCACAGTTCCCGGCATCTTGCGCTCATTTTAATGACCACACTCGCTGATACCGCTCCGCATTCTCATATCAGCGTCCTTACGCTCTTGTAAAGATGTTTTATCAGGTCACTTGTATTGTAGTAAGATGCTGTAGTTCATCGTCTTTATATTTTCAGTGTGAACTCTGCTTTGCTTTCATCATTAATCGTGAAATACGTCAGGATCGCTGTCTATCCAAGTCATCTGGTCAAAGTGTGCTAGGATTATGTTACGTAGTAGTACCTGGTATTGGAGCATTTTTTAACAAGCGAATGAGTCGATCGATAACTGTGTCAATATCGATGCATCCGTAGTTAATATTAAACATGGACATTCTGTTGAAGTATTCAGAGTTTGAAATCTAAAATGAGGTATTTCTTGATCTCAGGGTTACACTGGAGAACCGGGACCTCGGGGTGAAAAAGGCAGGAATGGGGAGAAGGTAAAAGCACGTCCTGGTTACCTTCTATAGCGTTACAATGTGATAAGTTAAAAGTAAACAATGATGTGATTGATTGTTTGTTTGTTTGTTTGTTTGTTTACAGGGAAATAAAGGAGAAGTCGGCCTGATCGGAATAACCGGTTATGTTGTAAGTGAATATGTAGAAGAGAACTGGCACAATTGTAACATATTTTTGGTTTGAGTTCAATTACAGAATACATAACATAACATAACATAACATAACATAACATAGCATCATGCACACGTTTGCTTCTTTTATCAAGCGTAAGTTTACGTAAACATCATCAGTGAGTGTTGTAACAAAAACATTCGAACGCTCTGAACTTACATGTACATCAAAAAAATCCAATTAAACCACCAGATGTTCATTACTCCGTATGAAATGGCTTTGAGTGCAGCTTGGAAAATATGAACGGATTAATTACAAAACGCCTTCGGATGTTCGGATATCCGTTACGTACATGTGGAGAAGTGCACGCAGAACGACTGCACGTTTAAACGTGTTGTTATCAGCAGTGGTGCTGGTGGTGTCGTGTTTTCAGGTTGTCTGTCCATCCGTGTGTCCATCGGAGATTCTCGTTATCGTTAGCGTGATATCTGAAGAGCGAGCGGTTGAATGTTTGTCGGATTTATACGGAGTTATGACTGTAACCAGCAGGTGAACTGATTACATTTTGGAATCGATCCAAAAGGGGTCAAGGTCACAGCAAGGTCAAACCTCTGACCTTGTTTTTCTTCAGTATCTTCCTTGATGTTTATCATACAATCATGCTGCTTACATATTCACGTTCATGAACACGGGCCCATTTTAGGAGAGCTACGATTTTTGGTGTCGGTCCGTCTGTGGATCTATCTGAAATTCGAGATTCTCGTTAGCACAGTGTCTCAAGAACAAGCGCTTGAAGGTCACAACAAGGTCAAATGTCTGAAATTGTTTATTTTCAATATCGTCCTTCATCTCTGAAGTATATTTTAAGGGTATTTCAGGTGTACAAATTAGTAACATGGAGGACTAAACGTGTTGGAGGCGGTGTTGTCCTCATCCATGCTGTTGTTTTTGTTTGTTTTCTTTTTTTCCATGTAATTTTGTTGTTATAATATAGAAACACTGATTCCTATGGTATTGTTACCATGGTTTAACTATAATTATATGACTATAGTTAAAAGTATAATGTCTTTATGAGCTCAATTATTTGTATTCAAGCACAAATGTTAGCATGAACATCTTTTCTGTCAACACCACCACCTTCCGCTGCTCTTAACAGTCCGAGAGCCCCTGAAGCAGGATTCTGTATGATTATAACAGGTGTTACAGGTGTACCGCAGCCACACCCGTGCATTCTCACAATCTCACAATGAAAACAAGTGTGTTGTAATTGTACTGGCAGAGAAGGAAGGGGATTTAATGATTTAATGATGTTTGTAATGCTTAACAAGTTTTAAATAAACAAATAAATAAAACTGCACGTGTTCAGGGGCCACCTGGACCTCGGGGACAGCGGGGGATTATGGGAGCACCTGGTCCTCCTGTATGTCACTTTTTTAAAACCTCTTTTACATCACTTGTTATCATTATTTAAGATTTTTACCTCCTAAACCCTGACGTGTTGTTTAGGGAGAACCTGGATGGCCCGGGTTTACAGGAGCTCCAGGTCCAACAGTACGTCATAAATTCTATTTACTGTATACTTGTGTTTCTCTTTTACTCTTTAATAAAATGTCGACCATGTCCTGCAGGGTCGTATGGGACCGAGAGGTGCAAAAGGACTGAGTGGAGTTAAAGGACCTCCTGTAAGAATGATGTTGTTTTCACTACTTAAAAAAATAAAGCAGAAAAAAAAGTAACTGAATTTAAGGATTAAAGTGAATGGCCTCTGTTCAGGGTCAGCCTGGTGAGACTGGAGGGAGAGGAGGCGTCGGGAAACCTGTGAGTCTCACACACACTTTACTGGGGAAAAAATTAATTAAACCTTTTTTTTATTTCTGTCACAATATACCACTTTGGTGGACTTTGGAAAAAAAAAACTTCAGGAGAGTTAAAACCAGCTTATGAAGTGTCGCAAAGTCAAGAATAAACCTTTAACAATTTGAGTCCTGATAGTGATGTGGCTTCAGAAAGTTTCTTGAAAATATAATTTGCTGCTGATTGTCAAGCAAATACAAAAAAAAGCCTGAAAAAGAATAATATAAAAAAATCCAAAAATATGCAAATACCAATAACAAAAATTAATAAAAAATCAATCTAAAAAAACCTCACAAAACAAATAAATACCCCTCCAAAAAACTGCTAAATAAAAAAATATTAAATAAATACATTTATAAACATTTCTCCAGCATAAATCCAAATGTTTGCAGTACTATGTGTAATTAGTATAAATACGCAGGTGATTATAGAAAATCGCTTGCTCTGATTGGTCAGAAATTCGGACTATTTCTCGATAATCACCTCGAGCGACTCGGCAAAATGGCTGC
>JAOTRR010000033.1:17332231-17348057 GCA_028570945.1 Gogo arcuatus
TGAGGGAATGACTGTTTATAGCTGCTATAACATAAGTGACAACAGGAACTAACTTATTTCATAAACATTACACAACATTAAATGTAACTATAAATGGATAAAAAGTATGATGTGGTGTTTTTTAATTAATAAAATTTGTAATTGTTAGTAAATATCTGTGGTATAAGAGGAATAAAACAACTTAAAAATGAGGAATGTGCGCTGTTATAGGAAAATAATCAACTTCAGGGTGGTAACAGTAACTCCACTTCATCACCACCCCGGCCTTGATTATTTTCCGAGAACAGTAAGTCCCACCCTGTAAAAAACAGTTAGGTGTGATAGAAATATGGCAAGATTCAGGAACTAGTAGTGAGCTATGGTACAGAGGTGCAGGTACAGTATAGTACAGAACAGTCCAAATGTGCATCACAACATCAAGTAACAGAAAAACTAGATGGAGCACATTTTTTGTTAAAAAAAATACATAAATGAAAGTTTCATTTATCAATCAAAGCCAAAAGGTTAGCCCAGAAACATCATCTGGATGCCCCTGGATCCCCAAGCAGGTCATCCACTCCTGCATCTAATAATGTTAATCTGAATATTATTTACTCTCCCTGTGTGTTAGATCCGAGTGTGATCATGTTCAAGAACAGCACACAGAACTTCAACATATCCGATGCGCTCTACACCATCCCTGTGATTCGCACTCAGGGTCTGGAAAATCCCTCCACCGTTAACTGGCGCACAAACTCCCCCCGTCTTAACATGTCTGGCCTGGTTAAGTTTGCCCCAGGAGAGACGGAGAAGAACATCGTGATCGACACTCGTACACAGCAGATTCCCTCCAAACCAGAAACCTTCCAGCTAGAGCTGTATGACCCTAGTACTAACAGCCTCGTCCGAGACAGGAAGACCACACTGGTCAACATCACTGATCCCAGAGGTGAGAATTTCTGTTTTTACTCCTGACTCCTGAGCTCCATCACACATGATAATCCAATTTTGGAAATGGGTTTTACAATTTTCATTAATGGATGAGATAAACGCAGTTTGTGGTAGTGCACTTGACTGTATGCAACCTGACTGCACCCATTGCTAATAATTTATCCTTGTTTCTGTTTTTTTTTTTTTGGTTGATTCCTGTAGCAGGAGATTTTTTGACTAAGACAGGAGCTCTTCCAAGTAAAGCCTCATCTCCCACTGGACGAATCTTTGCTCCAACTAACATTGAAGCTACAGCTACAGGCCCTAAAAAGATCCGCCTTAACTGGAACCCTCAGTCTGGAGCCAAAGGATATAAGGTAGCTCACTCATTTACTTAAAAAGATATATATAGATACAGTTGCACTCAGTAATAGTGATAGGTAATAAAGTGTTAACTCTATTGTGATATGTAGATGACTTCCACCTGCGTGTTCATGATTCTGTTCCCTTCCAGGTGAAGTACTGGATCTACGGAGACCCCGAAGCCGACGCGCAGGTGGTGGATGTTAAAAACACTCATGCTGAACTGACAAATCTCTACCCGTACTGCGATTATGAGATGCGTGTTTGTTCATACAATGCTCAGGGAGATGGGGACTACAGTGACACTGTGCAGTGCCAGACTCTTGAGGATGGTGCGTTACTCAGTCAAATAAACTGATGACAATAGGAGCTCTGTTATCACTGGTTAGCATTGTACACTGGGATCATGCTAACTGGTCATTGTTAGCTTTTATTCATTGCATTTTTGGCTGACTTTAACTGTATTAAATCCCAAAAATGTCACGAGTCCAGTAACAATCTGATACACTACTTGGTTCAGATGTGTTTGGAAGTGAAAAAGAACATAAAGTTAATTTTGTTATGGGACTGACCTGAAATCTTTGTTCTAAATTTCCAATCCTGTGTGGTGGCCTTTCTATACAGTCCCAAGTGAACCCGGCCGCCTGGCCTTCAATGTCATTGGCCCAACTGTCACTCAGCTGAGTTGGGCAGAACCAGCAGAGCCCAATGGCGTGATCACACAGTATGAGGTTGTCTACACACCCATCAATGAGGACAGCAGTAAGTGGCAAGATTTATAGTATTCATGTGAAACACAAAAAACAATCAAGCATTTGGATATTTGTCTGCACCTGGGTATGCCTGTGTATTAGATTCTGATTTTATTTAATCTAGAACCCATTGGACCTGAGAAGAAGGTGAAGATTGACAACCCCAAGAAGCGAATGCTGCTTATTGAGAACCTGCAGCCATCGCAGACATACTGCTACAAAGTGCGTGCTAGCAACAAGGTGGGATGGGGACCGTACAGAGATGCCACCATCAATCTGGCAACCCAACCCCACAGACCCATGTCCAGTAAGTCTGTTAGGAGAAATTTGTTTATACAAATTTCATGGTATACATAGGTATAATCTGGGCATTATTCCTTTTCCTGCAGTTTCATAAAAACAGTAGCAATTCTGGCTAAGATTCTGATTGTCGTTGTGACAATGTTTTCTCTGGCAGTTCCCATTATTCCTGATATTCCTATCGTGGATGCAGAGGCGGGTGATGAGTATGACAGCTTTCTCATGTATAGTAATGAAGTTCTTCGGTCACCCGTCCCCAGCACCAGACCCAGCGTGTCTGAGTTCTCTGAAGGTGAGCAAAACTCCTGCTGGTTGCATGCTTTCATGCCCTTGCTGGTTTTCAATCATTGTTACCATTCCTTTAGCTGGCATAAACTTTGGTTATTGTCCATATATAATATTTAAATATTGGATTGCTTAGTTTTTACAAGGCTAACACTGTTTGAATTGGGACACTCTGCTTTAATATGCACCTCTGAATCATTTAAAATGCTCTCTTTACCTATCTTACCTTTTGGATTGCCTTCACCATCACCATTTGGATGCTCTATTCAACCTTCTGTGGCAGGATGATGTGGTAACATCATTACAACTTGAAAGTACTTGAAAGATCTAGGATTCGGAAATTGCTGAGATCATTTTATGCAATATAAATGTCTTAGAAGTGTTTGATGTTTTGAGGGTTTTTTCCTTGGTAACTTTTTTGTTGTTAAATTGATTTTATGGCTTGATTCTTATTATCTTCTTACATTCTATCTAGGTCAATTTTAGTTCATGTACATTTGGGCTCTCCAGCTAAATCAGTTACCTTTGGCATCAAGAGCTTAACATGGGCTTCCTCTCCTTCTCTCTCTATTGCTTTGCTTGAATGTAGTCACTAACCATAGCTTGCCCACCTACCTGTCCTCCATGCTCTGCTTGCTTCCCCCCACATGAACACTGAAGGCAAGCGGTGGAAACACGTTAAGCTAGTGGGATCAGACCTGGATCTCCGTACGGTGTCCTGGAAACTGCCTGCTGATGTCATCCCCACCCGAAGTACAAGCACAAGCACTTTGGAAAGTGATGATCTGCTGGCCCCTGCTCATTCCCAGACCCCTCATCCAAGTGGCTATTTCCAGAACCCTCTACAAGGTGGCTGTTTTGAGAACTCTGTGCAAGGTGGCCATTTCCAGAACCTTCCACAAGGTGAAGATCTCAACATGTCCCGTGCTAGACCGCATGCCAGCATACCTCTACTCCTGCCGCCATTCTGCTGCCATGCTATACAATCTATATGAAACCTCTTCTGGATTGCTAGCTTGTATCAAAATGCTGCTGCCATGCTTTGGGTTGGTGTCAAGCAGAAAACTGTAGGTTGAACTACCTTCTGTGACCCATAGCTGGTGAGCAAATGAGAATGCCGATGATGACTGTAATGGCTTACACCCGATGGAATCTGCTAATACTGTCACTAGTCATACAAACCCTACTGCTGCTACAGCTGCCATTGGAGAAAGAGGGTTCTTCTAGTCTACAGCAATATGGAAACTGCCTGTTCCACATGACAGAGAGAACAATCAAACATTTCCGGGCAACTGTTTTGAAGTCTGATCCCAACCCAGTGATAGCTGGATATTCATCCTACTTTCTTGATGCTAATGCTAGTTTGTTCCCCTCTTTGTATTTACAGACCAGATCATGAATGGAAAGTGGGATCAAGGGTTCTTGTTCCCAGGTGGAAGTGGTTCCCTGTCGCGTAACATCAGCACTTCTTCAACTAGCTACAGCCTCTCACCTCGCCCTGGTGGTGCCAACCAATCTGTGGAGACCACTATGACTTACATAACCAACAAAGGTTTGCACATAGCCAGAATTTGTATTGTGGATTATAAAGCTGTACATTGAAAGCAATCTCTCTACATAGCTTACTTAGTCTGACTTTTAAGCATCTAAAGTTAGATTAGGGTGGGAATTTAAGGGTATTGGGGGGTCGTATTCCACAAGAAGGATTATAGAGTTTGAGTTTTTAGCCATCACAAATTAACTTAGATCTTAACAGCCAGTAATTGCTTGATATTACAATTGGCTTTCAGGAGGATCTATGCCTCGCAAGCATGACATCCACACAGAGGACGTGATCTTGAGAAAACGGTCCGAAAACAGGACTTATTATGACAATGATGGTGTAAGGGACTCCATCGTGATGAGTGACTTGACTGGAGGATTCTCTGACAGTCTAAGTAAGTAGATTGTCTAAAGGTTTGTATGTTTTTGTGTATCCATGCTTCAGCTCAAAGGCATTATTCCATGTTTAACCCTTTGAACCTGATTGATGCGTCCAAATTCACATCCCTTTTTCTTGGTTGAATTGCTCACCAAATTTTCATCGCAGTGAGGTGGATCACATATCACATGAAATGGCACGACTTGACCTTTCCAACAATGTCAGTTGCTTGTCTATGTGACGAGAAAAATAATTTTGAATTTACATCAAAATTAATCATAGTTACAATTTGCATACAGCTCTGCATCCATCTCCACACCCATTACTCTTGTTTGAATTACTCATGAACTTGTAATTGCATAGATATGGAACACATCACAAGAAAGGGCAGAAATGGATCTTTGCAATGATGCTAGTCAGATTTGTACAGTATTTGTACATACTGAAGTAATCACATTATGATTACAGATCAAACTTCTGCAGAGTAATATCTTTACTAATTTCTTCACCCATTCACAGCAGAACTTACCCATTCCAAAGATACTAGATGTTTCTCTGGACGTCAAAGCATTGTTGAGTAATTTGGTTTTGAATTCACAGCAAGTAAAACAATGACATTTTCCGTTAGGCACTAAGCACATATGTTTGCAAATTGTTAAGTCAGTATCCCACCATCATGGTTTTGATTTTGCCAGATTCCAGACAATCTCTGCTACACAATTATGAAAAGATTTATCTACTGCCAGCATTTTGTGGTGAGATACATGTAAAAATATTTCATAAGATGCAATCTATTCCCCCATGATATAACGGTTAACATAAAAATGTGCAAGTGTTATCATATCAAATGATGGAAGATCTGGATACAGCATGTATGGCCATTATAAATGGCCAAGAAAAGAACCTAAAAGTAATTACCCTGAAAATAGTCTAGGGTGGGGTGTCACGGTGGTGCAATGGTTATAACTGTCATCTCACAGCAAGAAGGTTCTGGTTTCGAACCTCTTGGCCGATTGGGGTCTTTCTGTGTGGAGTTTGCATGTTCTCCTCTTACCTGCATGGGTTTCCTCCGGGTGCTCCGGTTTCCTCCCACAGTCCAAAGACATGCGGATTTGGTCAACTGGCTCCTCTAAATCCCCCATAGGTGTGAATGTGAGTGTGATGGTTGTTCATCTCTGTGTTAGCCCTGTGATAGATTGGCGACCTGCCCAGAGTGAACCCCACCTTTTGCCCAAAGTGAGCTGGGATTGGCTCCAGCTTCCCCCATGACCCTGATGGATAAGCGGTATAGATAACGGATGGATAGCTTAGGGTTCATAGGGTTAAAGTAATGGCTGCCAAGTATTACAGCTTTTGGCAGGAACCTTTGGTTGCCTATCGCTAAAGCTCTCACTGACTCCTCCTCTAACATTCGCTCTGCTCTGCCATGTTTCTCCTCCATGCATTGCCATGTCTGTCTGTCACTGTCCTACCCATCCTGCCGTGCACTTCCCTGCCATGGCCTGTGGTGGCGCACTTTCAGGCGGTTCTAGCTTCAGCCAGAGTACAACTACCAGCTACAGCCTGAACTCCCACGTTCACAATCGCTCAGACGACATCAACGAAGCTCTGCAGAACCTGGACAAGGTTCTCCAGGGTGAGTGGATATGGAAGCAACCAATCCAAACTGTGGAGTCCAAACCTAGTAGCAGAAACTCCTCTTTGAATTGGTTGATAAATGCAGTCCCAGGAGCCATAAGTACCCAATGGTATATAATGTTTGCAATCCCAGACCTGGAATAGCTGGATTAGCCCTGAAGTACTTGACTTAAGTTTTTTTTCTTATTCATAATTCTGTGCAGTGGCTAATTAGCAAAACTTTCATGATGTAAACCAGATGTTAAGGTTACAATGAGAATGTTTAATGTCCTATCTTGTATGCAGTTAGTTAAGCAGGCTTGCCTCCCTGAGTCATTTCAAGCTTCTATCATGCTGTTTCTACAGTCAGCCCAGAAATTAAATGTTTATGATGGGTTGTATGTTATCTCTAGATACTCGGCTGCCACATGGGGTCCCTGAAACCCCAAGCAGGCTGGTGTTTTCAGCTCTGGGCCCCACGGCACTGAAGGTCAGCTGGCAGGAGCCCCACTGCGAAAAGCCAATATTAGGATACTGTGTCCTCTACCAGCTACTCAATGGAGGTCAGTATCAATGCTGAGTGGCTCCAATCTGTTGTAGCCTCCAGGTAAAATTGTGAGCCTTGACAGAACTTTCATTGCAATGCTATATGTGTAATTTTGTGCATAATGATCCTTGTAGCTGAAATGAAACGCATGGACATCACTAACCCTGCACAGAACTCTGTGGTGGTTCAGGACCTACTGCCCAACCAGTCGTACCTGTTCAAGGTGAAAGCTCAGAGTCAGGAGGGTTGGGGTCCTGAGAGAGAGGGAGTCATCACCATCGAGTCTGCTGTCGACCCCCAGAGCCCCCTCAGCCCTGTGCCAGGTAAAAAAGACTTGATGGCATTGTTGTTTTACCAACTATAAATACAGCCATATTGCAGAATTTCTGACCCTACATGGTGGTGTTTTCAGGGTCTTCATTCACTCTGAGCACACCCAGTGCTCCAGGTCCACTGGTGTTCACTGCATTAAGTCCAGAGACTCTCCAGCTCAGCTGGGACAAACCACGAAAACCCAACGGCGAGATCCTGGGCTACGTGGTCACCTGTGAACAGCTGCATGGTGGAGGTCAGGGTCTAACATAATTAAGCATTCCCTGTGTACAGTATTCCTATGCCAAATAATTTGGGATTGCAGTTAGGTACCAGGTCACTTCCTCCTTTCACCTTTTTAAAAATGATAATAATTATACTTAAGTAGTTTTAGCAAGAATCTGTAATTTGTGTTGAAATTTAAGCCAGACTGAAATTGGAAAATGATTTTTTGGGAAACTGTAGATGTTTGCTTCACTTACGATCCCCAGTACACAGTAACTTCTGTTTCAAATTTACATTATTAGTTCATATATTTATAAGTGACCTGATTTGTATGTTATCCTTTCTGCAGTTTATCCGTGTTTAAGAAATTAATGGTTATAGTAGCCAATATTTTCAGTTATCAGAATTTTTAGCTTTTATAATTGATATTGTTGTAAGATGATATTTGACAGAATTTTATTATTTGTGCAGGAGATCAGCGCTCCTTCCAGCTGAGCGGGAACTCGGCCACGTCTCTGACCGTTTCTGATCTGAGTGAAAACGTGCCATATAAATTTAAAGTTCAGGCTCAGACCACGCAAGGGTTCGGGCCGGAGAGAGAGGGGATTATCACCATCGAGTCTCAGGATGGTACGACACACACACACCTGATTCCAACACCTAAACACACAACATAACTACAAGTCACACCTAAACACTGTGTAATCGGATATAACAACTTGGTATAGATATTATATAATGTAATATACCTGTCTTTCTCTCTGTGTCTTTCTGTCTGCCTTGTCCTCCCTCTCTCTCATTGTGTGTTTGTAGGTTCTATGGGACAGTACAGCAGTCAGTCTGTGATGAAGAGAGAGGTGTTTAATTTGCCATCACAGAACACGACACAGACAACACACACCATGTTCACCGAACCCTTCATCACACCAGGTGACCTGTCTGTCTCTCTGTCTGTCTCTCTGTCTGTTGATATTTATTTATCAAGATAATTCCCCTTACAGTTAATTAACATCATTAGGCTAAGAATTCAGCATTTTACATTTTAATTGTTGCTAACGTATGTGTGTGTGTCCCCTCTCAGACGGTATGATGATGTCGAGCAGACAGGTCACACAGCACACAGAGGTGAGCGGCAGCATCACACGTCAGGTGGAGATGGTGCAGAGAGGAGTGAAGTCCACCGTCACCAAGAAACAATATTATGAAGCCTGAACACAGAGACGACGCAAACCTGGTGTGTTCAGTAACGTTAAAGCTCATGCAGTGTCCTGTTACACCGACACACCACACACAGTGTACTGGCATTAACACGAGTATAACAGTGAGAATGACTGAAATACAGAACCTGCACGTGTGCACAGATAATAGCAATATTTCAGCTTCAGTATTGAACTGTTACAGAAACCCTGAACTCCAAGTTGTGGAAAAACATGCTGAAGTTCAATGTCATTATTCTGATGTAAACAACACAGAATAAGAATCAGGAGATAATTTTCAATAAATTAGTGTTATTGATAATATTTAACACTTGACAATCTAAGTCAAAAAATGTCATTAAGCTGAAATTACATCATGAAATAAGTTTTTACACCTTACACTTCAGTGCTTCTGTAAACAGTAAAGTCTCTTCAGTAGTGGAATAAAATACAGTGATCTGATTTGAGCTTTTTACAACAACCACCAACAATAATCACGTTTACAGCCCAAAGCTGTTACTGAATGTAAACTGAATGTTCTGTGCTTTAGTATATGCATTTATACATCCATCTCACTTATCTGGCCTTAGATATTTGCATTGTTTTAGGGGTTTTGTTTATTTTTATCTACTTTTTATGTTATGTTGCTCAATATGATGAATTATTAATTATACTTTTTAAGTTAACTGTCAACAAAAACATTTCTTCATAGAACAACTTTGGAGATAAAAATAGATCAGCAGCGCCATCTACTGGGCCATTTACTGTACGGACCAATCAGACACCAATGGGGGGGGGGGGGGATCTTTGACATGAACCTTGTAAAAAGCACTTTTAAAATGATATTTATATGAGTCAGTCAGTAAATTATTATACTAAAATAATAATGAAATTATTTGAACACCATAAATGTATTTAGTTACATTAGCAACATGCTAACAGCTAACCACAAAACTCTAGCTAATTAACCTTAGCTTGTTAGCCAATTTATTGATGAGTCATTACACGTCTCCATTTATTTATTTCTCATTAAGTTAAAATATAAATGCTCTTATTATACCCTCAGAGACATATAAGTCCATAATAAATCATTTTTTATTCTCATAATTCACTGTAGCTAGTTAGCCTGTTAGCTGTAGCTAGCTCACTGAAATCGTAGCATCCCCTCATGAATTTGTTCATTTTTATTTTGTTTTTCTTTTAGAACTAAAAGGGTTTTTCAACATGAACTGCTGCTGATGTTAAACGAAAAGTTGTCCGTGTAATTTATGAGCTGCGTCAGGGTTTTCTCCCAGATGATGACTTTTCCACACAAAATATCAAAATCTGTTTTATTTTAACTTTTTCATTTTACTGTCTGCATGTTTATTTTTTACTGTCTACTTTCTTCATACAACAAAGAGCTTGAGTCTCGATGACAAAACAGTTATATACTGACTAAAGTACAGTTTATTTTTTGCATGTTGTAAATGTTACTGAAATTTGGATTAAAAATGATTCGGAAAAGTTTCTATATTTTCTCACACAGCACTACGTCCCGCTGAGTAAACATGCTCTTCTTCCTGTCACTGCCTTTATTTGAAGTATTTTGCTGTACTATTTTTAAAGTATTTTTATATTAAATATAATAAGGATAAACACTTTGCTGGCTTGGTCACAAAAAAAACAGCTCAAACATCTCAACCTTTAGCTTTTCATTCATTAAACAATCTTTACATTTTAATAAACAATAAAATTGATTGGTTGATAAAGTGTCTGTTTTTATTAAAAATGTGTAAACTAAAATTATAAATGATTAGTATAATTAAATAACTTTATAACTTTCAATAAATATTTTTATAAATAAATGCAGGATATTGTGTTAATTAGAATAATAATAATAATAATCAGACGAAGAAGAAAAGCCGACCAGTCACAACATTAATTGTTTTTCAGGTGAGTGGGGAAAAACGTTTGCACCCCCCAGCTCTCCTCCTTTTCCTGAATGTGATCTGTACTCACCTCTATATTTACTGATCCTTCTCCTTTTTTCCACCAGAAACCTGTAAACCTTCACACAGAACTGCATGTGTGATGAAATGTATAATTGATTTTAACTCCAGCTCCTACAGCTGATCTGCTCACATTCTGTTTGTGTGAAAGAGAAACACAGTGCAGCTGAGACTCGGTGACGTTCGTGTTAACATTAATATAACAGTCTTTATTTTTGCACTGAGAACAAATGAACTTTATTACATTCAAATATAAAATAAAAATACAGACCACATAATAATCAGATGTTATAGTCAGATCAAATTTATGGATGGAGAACATTTAAACTTTCTTTAAAAAAAGAAAGGGGGGGGGGAAAACAAAGGTGCCTCCATTCTCCATTTTTTTATTTCCTGGTCCTTTACATCAGTTTCCTGATCTTTAAAATCCCAGCTGTGTTTATATCACTCTCTACACCCTACACTGGAGAATACACTCTGCGGTTGTCCCCTCGTGGAAGCCTTAAAGGTTCTATGTGCAAGTGTTTCCCTATCAGAAAGAGCTCCAAGTAGAACCTGTTATAAGACGCTAAGAACCCTTTATTATCCAATGAACCCTTGAAGAACCCTGTTTTCTAAGAGTGAAGGGAACAGAACCAACACTAAGGTCTCACCCAATACGGAATGTCCCAAACCACACACCATAATTACAAAAATAAATAAATAAATTGCCACACCCTGTCTTTAACAGCCACAGTGCATTATGGGTATTCTGTATCTAAATTATTTGGACATTGATCATTAACTCAACCACTAATTTCTACCCCATAACCCTAAGATTTTACCCTCCTCTATACCTCTATCCTGACCTCTGACCCTTAACCCATAATATATTACACTGCATTGTGGGGTTGCACATTAACACAAAATCATAAAACATTTCATAAAATAGTGCACAGTGTAGTGAGTGTGAGGTTTTGGACACACACTTCTGTAACACACCTGCTTTGGATTTGCTCAGTACCGCACCTGTATTGAGGATAAAATGTGTGTGTGAGATGAGATCACATCCTGCTCACTACATAGTGCACTATTCTGAGAATTGTAAAAAAATAATAACAAAAACAATAAAATCAGAACAAAACAGGAGTCTGTTAACAAATAACTATGGGAATAATAATAATAATAATAAATAATAAAAAACAACCTTAAACAAATGAAAACATTACAGACGTTTATTTAAGGACTGTGAGCGAAAATTCACCACCACACACACAGAGTGTTAAAGAGGTAGAGAGTTACACAGGATAATTAACACACACATTTCAAACACTACTTTAATCCCTCTGCACTTCACCTTTAATGTGTTTTAATCTCATGAACAGAGGAATTAAAGGTGCGGTACTGAACAAAACACTGTTTAGACACTGTAGACTCCTCCCACCTAATTTACATATGCAGAAGGTGAACCTTAAAGGTGCAATAAGCATTCTCAACCTGTGCATCATTTTACTGATTTAACATTACCTACCAATTTAGAAGCAAAATATTCACAATGTCCACAATAATCAGAGGGCCCATTGGTCACACCCCTTAGGCCACGCCTTCCAAAGTTTAAAGGTATATTTAAAAGAGCTGAAGTCCCACTGCATTTTAAAGGTAATTTATTTATAAATGAGGAAATGGAGCTTAATCCCACGGTTGCAGTCAGTTTAGTGTGTTTACAGGTGACAAACATTTATTAGGTGCTTATTTACTACATTAACCTCCAAAACACGTCTCAGGAACATTATGGATGTTTAATTTACAGCCAGACGACAACAGAAATAAAAGGGGAAGGGTTTAGTTTACAGATTCTCTTTAAACAAGCTGAAGGTGAGAAACTGAGGTAGTCTGTTCGAGTAGCCTGTAAAGAGCAACTTGTTTAAATCACAAAACAACAAAAGATTCGTACAGTTTCTGTGGCTGAACTGTGTTTCATTAGGCACGTAGTGCACGACGTAGGGAACACACAGAACCACTACACTATGTAGTGAGCACAAACAGTGAATAAGAAATAAGATTTTGTGATTGGGCCATAATTTGAAGATGAAAGAGGAGAAATCAGTTCTAGTGATAAGTTACAGAGCTATCAAGTATTATTATTATTATTATGATCATCATCATCAACACTGTTTGACCAATCAGTGACCAGCACTGTGTCTAGTTTCTAGCTCCGCCCACATGGCCTATATTAGCGTGTTAACGGTTAGTTTACAGTTATTGTAAATATTATGAAGCACACAGTAAAGGTGTTAAAATGAAGAAGCAGGAAGTCGGTATGCGATTACAGAACAGTTTTTAATAAAAATCAGAGACGTGAACTGCGTAGTGGTTTAAAGCAGGACTAAAAAAATACCCGACACTTTACGAGAATAAACTAGCCTTTTTTACTCACTGTAACTTTTTTTTTATTTTACAAAAACACTTACTGCACCTTTAAAGCTTTCACACGTGAGTAACTCAATGCGCGTCTCGATGAAGGATGAAAAACGTGACGTGAATTTGAGTTTAAAATGTCACGTGTGCATAGAGTTTACTATAACAGAATGAGAAATAAAGGAGGAAGGCACATGATCATCAGGTCGTCACATTAACTCAGGAGTGTAAACACTGATTCAACGAGTCAGCACTCTCACACAGTGCTCAGAGGCGGAGTTTACGTTAGTGACATCATCACCGTCCGCTACAGCGTTCCAATACTGTTTCTAACGCTCCCTCGTCCACTTCCCCGCGGTGGCCATGTTAAGGGCTGTTATGTTACATCACCGG
Organism: Gogo arcuatus; assembly: GCA_028570945.1. Classification (NCBI taxonomy): domain Eukaryota; kingdom Metazoa; phylum Chordata; class Actinopteri; order Siluriformes; family Anchariidae; genus Gogo; species Gogo arcuatus. Next base: position 17,345,440 of record JAOTRR010000033.1, read on the forward strand.
CTTGGAGGAAGTTCATTTGATAAACAGAAATTTACCCAGAATGCACTGCATGAAGCTGTTTGTGTGTAAAACAGAAGCAAAAAAAATCAAATATTTTAAACCTTTTAAAACATTTGATTGTTAGTTAGTTAGCACGCTAGCGTGTAAACCACTTAGGGGAAGTCAACAAGGGCATGTTAAATAAACAGTATCAGAACACAGGACAGCGTGTTTTACAGCTCGTTCAGCAGCCAATTCATTTTTTAAATCACAAAATGTTTCTTCTTTTTGTTTCTTTAACTTTGTTTTGGAAGACTTGTGGTCCGGTGAACGAGTGCAACATAACTGACCAAAAAAAATAATACACGTACATTATATAACACACAACACTGACACTGACCACACCCACACCAGTACTGGACAGAGGCCACGCCCCAAACACAAAGCAGGAAACAGTGAGCATTAATCTGATCCTCTACCCAGATCTACACGAGTCTCCTGCAGTCCTGCGGCTCTCAAACTTCTGCTCTAACACACCCGATTAAACTTACAACACTTTTTACACACACACACACACACACACACGTGTGCATGTTGTGAGTAAAGCACTACACAATAAGCTGAACTCGGAGACTCCACTGTTTCCACTGCACATTAAAGCTCCACTTTACGACTTTCTGATGCTAACTCACCTGTTCATGCTAATCAAAAGCCTTTTACTAGCATCTTATTAGCATCAGAGGCAGGTGTGTTAGAGTTAATATTCCTCTAAAAGTGATGAAAATCTACAGTATGGTATTTATGACACACCCCCGACACGCCTCACTGAGAGAAACCATGCAACAACTCTACAAACTCTAAATGTTCCTCTGTGTCTCTTCATGGTGTTGAGTGTGTGAGATTAGATGAGAATCCACTTCCTGTTTATAATTGTTATTAAAAACAAACAACAGAAATGTTTAGCTTTAGTGATGAACATTAACTTATGCCAGAAAAATAATAAACGTTAATATGTAACAGAAATATGAAAATAATTCTATAATTAATTCATCAACCTACAAAATCTTCTCCATTCTGGAGAAAAGTCACATGGTTCTGTGTGTGTGTGTGTGTGTGTGTGTTCGTTAGTTCACTGCAGTGACTGACCTACTGTAAGAGTGTAACAGGAGAACGGAAGTGTGTGTGTGTGTGTGTGTGTTAGTGGTGGTTGTTGCGGCAGGTTTTGGGTCTCTGAAGGCTGAACACACTGATGTTGAGGTGAGCGGCGATCTGCTTACACACACTAGTGCAGTAACACACCAGATCACACACAGAGAGCACCTGTACACACACACACACACACACACACCACTTCAGTATTTACAGACTTAGTTTACATGATATCAGTATATTATATAATATAAAGTATGTAAAGTTGTGTGCGAATGTTTGTGCCCCCTCAGGATAACATTAAGAAATTATTTCTTTAAAAACTGGAATTTTAGCAATAAGTTCAATGTTTGGTTTCAGATTTTCTTTCAATATTACAGCGTAATAAAACTCTGATGTACAAATTTAAAGTCAGTTTAAAAGTAAAAGTTTGTACCCCTTTGTGAATGTGGTATAAGATTTAATAATTCTTTAAAGTTTATTATTACTACTGTAAGCTTTAATAAAGTGAATATTTGTGTTATAATAATGTTATAACTCTCTGAGCCTGTATAAGCCTTTGCCTTTTTAACAAGTGATTGTGTTTCATGTTGTGGATCTCTGACGCCTCCATGTTTCATTCTTCACTACTTGCAATTTTATTTTATTTTTTTTGCTGATAAATTCTAAAAATGAAGCATATTTCCCTTTTTTGTGAGTGTGATGTCATGAGAGCATGACAGAACTCACCAGCGCCATCCACAGGAGGAAGTGTTCACTGAAGAAACTGTTAAAGTACTGATTAATAAAGAGCAGCAGGGGCGCAACAAACGCAGCATCCCAGCTCTGCATCTCACTCTTCGTCATGTGGGCTACCTGATACACACGCACACACGCACAGCTTTAAAGTGTTAAATATTACCATTAAGATTTATTCAAATATGATAATAATAATAAATTTAATTATATTCAATGATCAACTGGTATATGTTAAATAATAATGAAAGTAAATAAAGTAGGCTATGCGGTTATATATGATCATTTCACATAATAATAATAATAATGAAAATATTATACTTTAAAACCTTATTGATTAACAAATAAAATGCTTATCTTATTTATTACAAAAATAAATACTCTGTTGTAAATAATGCTTCACAATACATTTTGCAATTTACTGCAACTGGATTTGACCTGATATACAGTAATTATTACACTATAATTATATTCTATCAGAGTATAACTATTATATCATGTTACAGTATAATTATGTGATGTTTATGTACACGATGTTGTGTGTCTTTACCACCAGGCGGTTGGTGAGTTTAGCGGAGCCGAAGCCAAACGCTAAAACAAAGAGACACGGGTTTTTCTCAAACAGCTGCTCTGCTGAGGTTTTATACACCAACACGGCCAAAACCAACACCGCCGAGATGTGGAATGCTGGAGAGAGCACACTCGTCCCCTACAGAGAGAGAGAGGGAGAGGGAGAGAGAGAGGGAGGGAGGGAG
>JAOTRR010000033.1:17596874-17612069 GCA_028570945.1 Gogo arcuatus
AGACATGAGGGAGCCCTGGGACATAAAGCAGCAGCCACTCCACCGTCAACAAACCGGAGTGAACGCGTGAGAGTGGGGGGGACACAGCATCCATACATCCCAGTTTATCAAACCTTACATACCTTTTCAGATGTGTATTATTTGTATACTCCTGTGTGTGTCGTATTGCACTCTCCCCACTACCTTATACCTTATACCAATTGTATGCTGTCTGTATATTTACTGTTTGTTATGTACAGTCTTCAGATTTGTGGCATACCATTTCACTGTAGCTTTGTACCAGCTATAAATGTGCATGTGATATGACAAAGCATTGAATCCTGAATTTTTAATCTAAAGTGATTTATTAATTACAGATAATGAGATGAGATCATTATCAGTGTGTGTGTGTGGGGGGGGGGGGGGGGTGTATGATGTGCTTTAGGTTATGAGGAAGACTTTGAGGCTGATGATGAAGGTCCCATGGATGATGGAGTGGATGCGGGAAATGAAACATCTCCATCACTCGGCAGAGAGGAGGACGAGAAAAGAAAGGATGAAAAAGGAAATGATTTGAAAAGAAACAGTCAGTGTTGTGTTTTAATATTTATTTAATGAAATATAACTAATTTATAAACCTTGCTCTAGTGTTCAGTATTGTTTTTTTCTCCAGTTCTGTTCACTTTTCATTTCTTTTCCATAAGAAGTGAGAAGATCCTCGTCCGTCTCCTCTGGTCTGTCCAGCAGCTCGTCCAGCAGTGAGGAAGATGAAGATGAGTTTGATGAAGAACAGAAAGAGGAGGAGATGAAGCCTGAGAGACACACGGCCACATTAGCATCAGAAAAAGACACAGAGGAGACAGAAGTCCTGCAGACGAGCAGCGTCTCTCTGCCCATCAAGGATGAAACTCAAAACCAGGAGATGGAACACACAGAGAGGGATGATGGAGAAGCTGAGGAACCCAGAGATGAACTCATAGAAGCTGAGGAACCTAGAGATGAACCTGGAGAAACTGTGGAACCCAGAGAGGAAGCTGGAGAAGCTGAAGAACCCAGAGAGGAAGCTGGAGAAGCTGAAGAACCCAGTGAGGAACCTGGAGAAGCTGAGAGACCCGGAGAGGAACCTGGAGAAGCTGAGGAACCCAAAGAGGAACCTGGAGAAGCTGAGAAACCCAGAGAGGAACCTGGAGAAGCTGAGAAACCCAGAGAGGATCTCAGAGAAGGAACAGCTGGAGATGTGAATAAGGAGGGAGCCCGAGGTAGGTTTTAGCCTCAGGTCATCCCGTGTTCTTACTGTGTGGATTTCACTGGAGTATGTGTTCCCTGATCGCTAATCACTAATTAGCAATTTAGCCATTAGCCGCTATTTTGCAGGCATGTGCTGATATTCTGCTTTATATCAGGAGATTTGTTCTGTTCTGCTGCTTTCAAAATGTAACAGATTTTCTCTCCTTAATAAATAACTAATAAACTGTGTGTGTTACAGTGAAATGCTAGTGATGAGGTTGCGCTGACAATGAAGCCTCCTTCAATAAATATTCCATAAACGTCTCCTTACAAAAACATTTCACCATATCAATGATTATACGTTTGTAATCTGTTTATGTGGAGCATCCGCTGTACACGACCCTGTGAATGATCTGTTACTATAGAAACGGTAAGGTATTAGAAAGAGTGCATTAATATAAACCTGTGATGTGCAGCTGCACTATTGTCAGAGCTGCTGTTATAGAAAACTAATCAACAAATTCTGACCAATCAGACTCCAGAATTCAGGACTGTTGTGTTGTAAAATGACATCAGATATCAGACAGATTATCAGCACGTCACTGAGCGGTTAGTTTCCGAGATTAAACTTTATTATAATATAATATAATATGACGTTCACCAGGAATCACTGATGTTTTCACTTTGTGTTGCTCATTGTTTCATTTGCATGTTTAATGGTTTGTGTTTGATTTTTGTTAGATGTGCAGTATTTTTGGACTTTTAAATAGATTAAAGGTAAAAGTCATAATTATTTTTACAAACTTTAACACGTTTTGCTCTTTACTCAGTTTGAAATTAACAGTAAAATAGAAACAGAATTCGTTGACTAATTGTAGTTGTAGTGTATTTGTTGTGCTGTTAGGAAAGTACAAGTTTTGCCCAAATTATTTTTCTGAAAATAAAATATGGTATATTTTGTAATTAAAGACTGAAAATACTGTGCGATTTATGGAAGGATCGTTTTCTCTGCTTTGTTCTTTGAGTTTGCTGTGTGATTATATTTTCTTTATCATATTGTTGTGCTTGTAAATTTTATTCTAGGCATGTGCTGATATTAAATTATTCTATCATGATAATTATCTGATGTTTTATTGTTTAAACATGAAACTCTAAATGTAAAAACGGAAATGTATGTGATATGACATTGTAATTTTTTTTCCAAAACACACACTTGCTCCACAATAAGGAACCTAATTTGATAATAGTTTTATTTTTACTTTTGTGTTATACCTGGTGTATCATTAGATTATCAGCACATGCCTTATACACTCATAAACAGATTTAATGTGTTCATTATTGATGTAAGTGATGTGCTGAAATGATTACTGAGGTGTTATATGTGGGATTAGAAGTGCATAAATTAAATATAATTTATAATTATATAAATGTATAAAAATATAAATGTTTCACTTATTAATAATCTCTCTGGGTTTTTCTGGCTGTAAATCACTGCGCATGAGAACGTAAATCATTTACTATCCAGTTATTAATATTCAGATACATATACAGAATAATACAGAGAGAAAACGGAGTCAACTTTTAAATGAATCCCACATGTACCAGCTTTCATATGAAGAACTGAGGAGAGAAATGTTAAATTTTATTATCGGTAGCTGCATGTCATGAGTTTAATCTATTGTGTACTAATAAACATCTAAATATTTAAAATAAACGTTTGAAATTTCATTTTGTGTTGTTTTGTGTGGGTTTTTGGTTGCATGTCTAACTTTTTATGTAATAACTCCTTGTTATTTTCTTTGGTTGTTTGTTGAATTTGTGAAAGTTAATTAGTGTTAATAACCGAGCTATTTATTTTAATTTTTATTTTGACGTTCTTCTTTCTTTATCTATATAAAACCCAAGCCAAGTCTGTGCAGGAGAAGTTATCAGAAGCCATTTTAAACATGAATGAGTGTGTTTCTGAACCTGAACTCAGTGATACCACCACTGAGGAAGACGAGCTGGTGTTGGTCATGAGCCAGCAGGTCGGTCCAGGTGAGTTCCTCTAATCATCTACATCTGTGTTAATGTCATGAAACTGTCTCAGTGTATGAGGATTTCTTCAATGACTAAAATAAATATAAATCATTTATGAATGTTTTCTGACAACTATCTAAATTTTTTAAATAATTTATATAATAAATTCAATTCTTGCTAGTGGGAATTTGTAGTAATTGCTCATCTGTAATGATGATGCTGTGCATAAAAAAAAGTATAAAAAAACATTAAATTGCTCTTTGTTCCAGGAGCTGAGCCTGAAAATAATGTGGCCCAGCAGAGAGCTGATGAAGAAAATGAAGCTGAACCCGTGGAAGAGGCTGAAAGAGAAGAAGCATATACAGAGATACCCAAAGACGAACTTGAAAAGGAAACACATGAAACACCACAACCTGAGCCAAAATCAGAGGAGGAAGAAAAAGACACCAACCGAACAGAAGTTAAATCTCAAAACACAACAAATGAAGATGAATGTGTACAAGATGAGCAGAGCAATGGTGGTGAGAATGAAGACCACAAACCAGATGTAAAGCTAGACACAATTGATGAGGAAGAAGGACAAAAGCAAGAGGTCAACAATTTCACAAATGAGGAGAATAAATCAAATGAAGAACATGAAATGATAGAAAAGCCTGAGGATGAAGAGCCACCAGATGGAGAAGTGCCTAAATTTGAGGAAGCATTTAGGCAAGAACTGGAGAAAGAGACTACAAGTGAAAATTCAGTAAATGCTGAAGAAACCAGAGCAACAACAGTGGAAGAAGAGGACATGATTGAGGAGATCACAGAGCCTCAGCTTCAGAACCCTGAAGAAACATCTGTGAGTCATGAAAATATGGATCAGAATAGTGAGACAGAAAAAGTAAATGATGAAGGGCTAAGTGGCGGAGAAGAGGTGTCTGCTGAGGAGGCCAGAGCTGATGAAGAGGAAACTTTTGATGAAGAATCAAGAAATCTGAGGAATAATTCTGAGGAGACAAGAAATGACATCACAAAATGTGTTGAAGAAGGCAATATGGAAGATAAAGAAATAGAATTAAAGGGTTCATCATTAAATGAGGTGAAAGATGAAGATGTAGCAGGTGAAGACAAGAGATCAGAAGAAAGAGTAGAGGTATTTGAGACTGAGGGAGAAAAAGAGCAGAGACAAGATGGAGATGGAGTTGAGACAGACTTGGGGGATGGAGCGGAGGAAACCAAAGACCATGATCCTCAACTTAAGGAGGATGAGCACACAGAGGAAGGAAACAAGGATGAGGAGAAAATCAAACAAGATATAATTGAGGGTAAGGCAGACCAAAAAGAACCCAATCCAACAGCTCAAACATCAGAGGAAAAAGCAGAGGATGATGGGGGAGAAAGAGAAGAGGAACAAGAAGGACTTCTAGCAGAGAAAGACGCTGAGCTAAAAGATGAACAGAAGTCTGGCCGTGAAGGTCAAGACACAGAGGATGATAAACACGAAGAAGAGCTGAAAGAAAATGAATCTTTGAAAGAAACTGAGGTTGGAGAAAATGAGGTAGAGGATATGAGTGAAGGTGGAGAAGAAAGGACAGATGTTGGTGGAGCTGATGCAGAGATGCAGAAAAGACTGATGGAGCAAGAAGAAGACAACAAAGAAGAACAGAAAGACAACTCTGATTCCACTGTTCATGAAACTACACTGGAAACCACAGATGGACCTGAAGTAAAATCAGGAGACATTGAAGCAAAAAATGGAGTAGAAATTGATACTGTAGACCAGGAGGAGCTTGACAAGAAGGAAGAAGCTGGACCGGGGGAAGGTGAGGAAACTTCTGAGACCAATGATGAACAAATAAATCAAGACATGACTAAAGAAGAAGGTGTGAAAGATGAACAAATGGATGATGATGTCAATGAGAAACAAGAAGAGGACCAAAGAGAAATACAGCAAGAGACTACCAAAGAAGAAGAAGAAGAAGAGCAGGAAGTTGGTGAAGAAGAGGTTGAACAAAAACAAAATGGACAGCAAGAGACAACAAATGAAGAAGAAGAAGAAGAAGAAGAAGAAGAAGAAAAAGAAGGGATTGACCAAAAACAAAACGTACAGCAAGAGACAACCAATGAAAAAGTAAAAGATGAGCAGAAAGATGAGGTGGAGAACATTAAACCACTAATATCAGAGAACAGTAATGATGCACCCATTGAGGATGAAGCTCCATCAGAGGCCAAAACTCCTGCAGGATCTTCTGCAGGTGCCGAGTCAAAACCCAAGGACATGAATGTTGACATTGAAAGTAGAGGTGAAGAAGAGAGCAGAGCAGGAGATGGCAATCACATTCAGCCATCTACTGATATTAAAAAGGACAAAAGTGCTGATCCTGCTGAAGAAACCAGGAGTGTAGAAGGCAGCACTTCTCCTTCAGAAGAATCTCAGCCTCTACAGAAAGTCCTGGCTCTCAAAAGAGAGGAGAGAGAAGCTGAACTTATCGTCGCTCCTCGGACAAATCATGAAGAGCTGGTAAGTAATTGGGTTAACATTCACCAAGCCTCAAACTATTTTGAGACATTTGTTGAGCCGCTGGACGAGATAAAGATCCTAGATGGAGAGAGGACAGTAAACATTGAAATAGACGAAACGATACTGAGTCCAAAAGAGTCTCACGGAAATGAGGACTCATCTGAGATTGCCAAAGATGAGCAGATCAGCCTGCCAGTGAACACCGAGCGTGAGGAACCGGAGGACACAATGGTGGAAAACTTTAACATGGAGACTGAAGCTTTAGGAGCAGAAGTTCGAAGTAATCCATCCTCTAGCAACCCATCAGAAGAAGCAGTGGATCGAAGACAAATGAATTCTGAGCAAACTCTGGAAGATCAGGAAGATGTTGCTGTAAATAACATCATGAACATTTCAGCAACACCACTGATGAAGATTGAAATTAGCCAAGATAGCTAAGACTTATTACAGCATCATCTGTAACCTGGATCTCATCTTCTCCAAATAGCCTGACCACCATTAGCAACCAATAAACACCACCAGGCTCTGTGAAAGTCAGAGTCATGATCTGCAGGGAGAACCACAGCTACTGTAGAACCAGTCTGAGTTTACTAAAGCAGAACCCTCTGCTTTAACTCTTTAATTTTAACTCTGTCTTTATTGCACCTTCATCAAGTCTCTCACTTTCCATCAGCTGGCTCTCAGTCGCCATCAATGGGTTTGTTTCTCTGGCTTATCAGCTCATGTGAAATTCAGTAGATGACTGAATGTTCGCCATCTCTGTACACGTGAGGAGCAAAATATTTAAGCAGAAGTCAATTTTTCTTTCCCAAACTGCAAGACAATGTTGCAATAAATATATCAATAAATAATAATATTATTAATAATATGTTGATAACTCCATCTGTATATGATATTGACATAAATTTGTCCTGTTGGTTTTCACACTAACTAGAACTTTACACAAAATTGTACAGATTCCTCCTAAAACCTCATTATTTTATTTTACCACCTAATTAGCATGCTAGCTAATTGTTTAGGAAACAGCTTCGTCAGGCCTGTCTCACTGCTCAGGATTTCTCCATCTGAATAAAGTTACATTTAATTTGGTCAGTAATCATATATTTATATTCTGTAAATAAAAGTGTTGTATTTTTGAAAAAGAAGAAAATGTGGTTATAACAAGCAGATTTGACAATCATAACAGACGGCTGATTCCAGTTTATTTATGAATCTGTATAATAAAATAACATAAGTTTAGAATGTTATAATTTATCATTTATGGTTCAGGACAAGTTTATTCTCCGCTGCTCCTCCCACACAACTGAACTGAAGCAGAAATCAGACACCACTGATTAAATTATTTATACTGAGTTTGAAACACACACACACACACACACACACTTCAAAAAGAAACTTAAATTACTGCACTTTCATCTTTATTGTTTTATATTAGATGTTAATTTCATGCTGTGTTCATTATTGATGTGAAATCTTTATTAATGAACTTAAAGGATTCTGAATTTAAAGCTGATCTTTGACCCAATGTTCAGTGTTTCATTTTTCAACTGTAAAGAAAAAACACTTCATCTTGCATTCAGGATTAACAAAAGAAAATAAAATATTTAAAGCCAGTGTTTAATATTCATGTGTTTTAATACCAACACAAAGAAGACACTGTTTAATTCACTTTAGTTTTGATTAAAGTCATAACACCAGAGTCTCTCACACACACACACACACACACACACACACTGTCAGTTTCCTTATTCATTACTTTCATCTGTGTGTGTGTGTGTGTGTGTGTGTGTGTGTGTGTGTGTGTGTGTTATTGGCTGGCATCCTCAAGGCTGGTGTTGCTGCTGGAGTGGAACCTCATGGTGCTCATGGGATCTGATACATAACCTGCAACAGAGAACATACAGACTGTGTCACACACACACACACACACACACACACACCACAATACACACACAAATACACACACACACCACAATAAACACACAAACACACATGCCACAACACACACACAAAACAAACACGCCACAATACACACACACACACACACACACCACAATACACACACACACACACACACACACACACACACACCGCAATACCCACACAAACACACATGCCACAATACACACACACCATTTCTGTCGATTGGGAACTGTATGTTTCTCCTGAGCTCATCCAGAGACAGACCCTGGGAGGAACGCCGTCCAGAACTGCAGATAAACGACAAGAACATGCTGAACAACAACAACAACAACACACTGCATATACATCATAATACATACTAAAACACACTAAACTCACTAATACACACTGCATACACACTACTGTCTCTCAGGGAGTTTTTTTTCTTGCCACCATCGCCTCAGGATTGCTCATAAGGGATAAATAAATTTATTAGGGATAAATTTATTAGTTGATATCTTCATAGTTTAAAATCTTTATTTTTCGGTAAAAAAATAAATGCAACAATAAATATGCGACAATGTCTATTGTAAAAGCACTATACAAATAGATTGACGAATACTGTGTGTGTGTGAATCGTCCTCTTCATCAAGCTCAATTTCATGTTTATAACACAATTTATAACTGCACACACACACACACACACACACACACACACACACACACACACATGCACACACACAGACATTTTAAACATTTAAATCATAATTTCACTAAAACTAAATGTGATGTTTTCTTACATAAAGATAACGTAAGGTTCAGGCCGCCATGGCCCGGCCCCACCCCACCACCAGAAGGCAACAGACAGCAGACACTCAGTAATTAGTGATAACCAGCTCAACCTGTGACTGACCTGTTTAAGGGCCATTTACATGCTCAGTGTTGCACTCTGCTTGTTGAGTGCTGTACTGAGACTAAGCTGGTAATTTGGTAAAAAGTCCGCCCGTCCCTCCCTCCTTCTTGAAGCTTGTCTCTTGGGGTTCTCTGGCTATCTCCAGTTCTTTTGCATTAAAAAAATCTATTTGAGTTTCCACTTTTATTTTGTTTGTAAGTCACTCCTTTCTTTTTGTTTTTTTTGCTTTATTCTTCTCGAGCCCTTGGCTGGTTCACTCCCAGCTCTTTGTTTGTGTTGGATCTGTAGCTCACTGGGCTGCATCATGTCAGCCTCTCAATCCTTCAGCTCCAAGTTCATATCCAGTGTAAAGTGACCCTTTGTTTCTCCTCCTTGTTCTTCGTGAGGCCTCTCCCCACTTCTGTCATTACAGTGAAATTAAATTAATAACTAAACCCTTTATGAATTTAATCAAACACTTTTTCCATGTGTAATTAAAACAAGAGTCATGTTTTAATTACACTCTCTATGGAGCTGTGTCTCTGTGGACTGTTACTAAACTACACACACAGAGCAGTGGAACACAGTGTCATGCATGTTTTTATTGCATGTGCAGTCCTTCATCTCCTTAGTGAGTACTCCCAGCAGCCACTGTACTCTCTGTGTGTGTGTGTGTGTGTGTGTGTGTGTGTGTGTGTTGTGTTGTGTTGTGTTGTGTTGTGTTTTCCTGGTAAAGCTGACTAATACTGAAGTGAACACAGCAGTATTCAAACATCAGATGTGACCATATCGCTGTGCTTTTTCTAATTGTCACCGTTTATTTTATTAATTTACACTTTTATATTTACTGATTTTTATTGGGGTTAAAGGCAAATGTCTGATATAAATGCAGTGTCTAAACAAAGGAAATGAAACTCCAGTCCTGAAAGCTTTACTCAAGAAAAGTCTGGTAACTTCAGAGGTATGAACTACACGCAGGTGTTTTTAATAATCTGAATGTGAAGCTCAGAAAATCCACTTGAGCAGCTGTGTCACCTGACTGAATACCAGGAACTTTCCCCACTTAAATATTGATGTAACTTTGGGCCGACTCATGGCCCAGTGGTGCTGCATATGATTACAACTCAAAGGTTTAAATGAAATATCACTACTGTAATGTTTTCAGGGCGTCGTGGCGGTGCAGTGTGTGGCATTGCTGCCTCACAGCTCCAGGGTCCTGAGTTCGATCCTGAGCTCAGGTTAGTGTCTCTGTACAGTTTCACATATTCTCCTTGTGTTAATGTGGATTTCCTCTGGGTTCTCTGGTTTCATCACATCTCCCAAAAACATGCAGATTGGCTATGATAAACTGAACATCTGAATGTGTTTGCATGGTGGTGTGTTCTCCTGGGATTGGCTTCACACACTTACTAAATAAAGCACTTATTGAAGATCCATGAATGTAATGTTTTCAGGGGGCAGGGTTAAGTAAATTGCTACAGAAGGCATAAGGGGAGGGGCCAAGTGCATGTCCATCTGCACGTCATATGTTAATCCATAAACTCATAACATAAAGAACATGACATAAAGAGCAAAGAAAATGTGTGAATAGTGTGTGTGTGTGTGTGTGTGTGTGTGTGTGTGTATACCTCCACACAGCACGGGTGTTCAGTGCATACTCCAGTTCAAAGCGTGAGCGCAGCGCAGCTACATGACTTCGACCTGGACTCATACGACCAAACAAACAGTCTGAAGATGCCGATGGAGATAAAGAACCACTGCTGTTACTGGAGGCTGGAGACATCAGCTACACACACACAAAATCATTACATTCACACCTGACTGAAATCTGTGTCAGCAGGTTGCATGTGAGGTACAGTGTGAAACTCTTCTAAGGAGTATTAGAGACCTTGTTTACTGATGTAGCATAAAAAAAGCCCTATTACAAGAGAATTGGTTTTTTTTGTTTGTTTGTTTTTTTGCTCCTGGGCTCCCCCTACAGATGTGGAGTGTAATTCACTTTTACTCCACTGTCATAAATACAAGTCGCACTTTGAGCTCCCTCATGGACAGCTGTACACTTGCATTTGTTTACAAGCTGAAGATTATTGGCAGAGGCCAAAGAACCATGTCGACTGACAAGGTACAGTAATATTACAGGATTTTACACAAATATAACGCATAGTTTTGTTTATTGTGACATCAGAGATGAACACTAACATAACAAAAAGAATAACATAAAAGAATGACAAAGTTTTAGTTTTGCTGAAATACCGTGTTTGCTTTTACAGGCCATAGACATTGTTTGCTAAGTGTTTGAATATGGAGTTGGTGTGTAATCAACATGATATAGACACATATTACACATAATATACACTGGGCAGTGTAATCTATTACAAGCTAGCTGAGATAGGTTTGCAAAGTTACAAGCTTTCAAGGCTTATTTGGCATAAGATTGACAAAGACTGAACAAATGTTTTGGCGTGAGATGAATTTATTTATTTGCATGCTAGCCTGAGATGGGACTGAGGTTAAATGACTTTTGTCATCTGGAAAAACTATAAATCTCAATGAAACAGGGATAACACCGATAAGGTTACAGCCTACATCACAATCTTTCATAAATAACATTGGCAGGGATGTAACTCTGCTGTCGGATTATCATTGTTTTCCTGTTAGCTGTGAGACAGATCACTACTTATGTCGAAGTACACATGCAGCTCAGACATTTATTTGCCATACTGCAAGTAATAATTTGCACAAATATTGCACACAACCCGGAATAGTAGCATGCTAAGCTAACATAGTCACATCACCGACTTATCTAATGCTGAGGGACGCTAACAGACAAAGAACAGCTAATCAACTAAATTAACCTTCCAAAACTTGGATGCTCCTGACACAAATGATGCAAACTTGTGTGGCAAACTAGCTAACAAAGCCAGACAGAAACCAACACAAGAGCACTTATTACCAGTACCGATGTCTGAGTGTTATCTAGCACCTTGAGATGTTGCTAGCAGCTAAACCTCTGTCAAAATGGACTGACTTGGCTTATAATCAAAAGCTAGTGCTTTGACAACTTTGCTAACAGCCAAACATCAAGCAAGTGCAACAACACAACACATAGCAAGGCAGCTAATGTAATATTACTTAATAGTTCAACAGAAAGAAGCCCAGCTTGGCGTCTGTTTCACAGCCTTTTATCGCTCTTAGCTCTCGCCAACAAGTAAAATCCAGTCCAAGATTTACTCTTGTCCGGTCTCTTGCTCGGTCACTTTCTCTTTTTCTCTTCCTGGCTTTCTCCAAAAGCATCTTCTTTGGTCTCTTCACCTCGACTGCCATGATGTTTGTACTGAGTATACCAATTTAGCTTCTTCTTATAGGTAATTTCACTGCCCAATTTTGGAAGTGTAAAGTGTTCCGCAGTTCACACCGTGCCATAAAGCATTACACAGGTCTTGTGAGAAGTCTCAGGGATGCTCCACCAGCATTACATAGTGCTATAGCTGGAGAACCAGGCACAGACTCAGAATGGAAGACAAGCCATTCTCTCTATGTCAATGTACCGTCAAAATGATTTTGAAGCCAATATTTTAAGGTAAAAATCCTACTTAATGTTGCTTTAAAGGTATACACAGTGTGGGTAATATGGAATATAAATGAGTGGAACACAGGCATAGTGCCCATTTATTAATATATACATGACAACACCGCTGAACATGTTAAATATCACGCTATAGCACATGAATTATTAGCACATGCTGAGGATCAAACATTATCTCACCTCAATGTTGCACAAACACTCCTCAAGTTTAGATACAACTTCTGAGAACTCTGGCCTCTCCTGAAACACATAGAAAGTGAGAGAGAGAACAACAATATTATTATTAAAATACTTCCCAGTTAGCAGTCTGAGTTACAAAATCAATACACGTGAATTTAGGCCCTGTTTACACTTGGTTTTAAAATGCATCTTGGGCAATCAGATCACAAGTGGACAGCACTAAATACAAGTGTAAATGACCACCAAGACGAATTGTGATCCGATCACTCAAACCACTTGCCGAGGTGGTCTGGGACACATTTGACCACATACACTGATCAGCCATAACATTAATACCACCGACAGGTGAAGTGAATAACATTGATTATCTCACTACAATGGCACCTGCAAAGGGGTGGAATATATTAGGCAGCAAGTGAACAGTCAGTTTGCAAAGTTGATGTGTTGGAAACAGAAAAAATGGGCAAGTGTAAGGATCTGAACAACTCTGACAAGGGCCAAATTGTGCTGGCTAGACGACTGGGTCTGAGCATCTCCAAAACAGGTCTTGTGGGGTGTTCCTGGTATGCAGTGGATAGTACCTACCAAAAGTGATCCAAGGAAGGACAACCGGTGAACCAGTGACAGGGTCATGGGATTCCAAGGCTCATTGATGCGTGTGGGGTAGCAAAGGCAAAGGCTAGCCTGTCTGGTCCGATCTCACAAAAGAGCTACTGTAGCACAAATTGCTGAATAAGTTAATGCTGCCTATGATAGAAAGGAGTCAGAACACACATTGCATCACAGCTTGCTGCGTATGGAGCTGTGTAGCTGCAGACCGGTCAGAGTGCCCATGCTGACCCCTGTTCACCGCTGAAAGCTCCTACAATGGACACGTGAGCATCAGAAGTGGACTGTTGAGTAATGGAAGAAGGGTCTGATGAATCACGTTTTCTTTTACATCATGTGGACAGCCGGGTGTGTGTGCATCACTTACCTGGGGAAGAGATGGCACCAGGATGCACTATGGGAGGAAGGCAAGCCGGCGGAGGCAGTGTGACGCTCTGGGCAATGTTCTGCTGGGAAACCTTGGGTCCTGGCATTCATATGGATGATACTTTGACACGTACCACCTACCTAAACATTGTTGCAGACCAACTTCACCCTTTCATGGCAATGGTATTCCCTAATGGAAGTGGCCTCTTTCAGCAGGACAATGCACCCTGCCACACTGCAAAAAAATCTACAGAATTGATTTGAAGAACATGACAAAGAGTTAAAGTGTTGACTTGGCCTCCAGATTCCCCAGATATCAATCTGATCAGCATCTGTGGGATGTGCTGAACAAACAAGTCTGATCCATGGAGGCCCCACCTCACAACTTACAAGACTTAAAGGATCTGCTGCTGACATCTTGGTGCCAGATACCACAGCACACCTTCAGAGGTCTTGTGTAGTCCAGACCTCGATGCGTCACAGCCATTTTGGTGGCACAAGGGGGACCTACAAAATATTAGGCAGGTGGTTTTAATGTTGTAGCTGATTGGTGTATCATTTGTAAACATTGATGCATCCCCAACAAGGACACAACAGGAAAATACGCCATCAGTGCTGCACTTGGTGGCTGTTTTGGTGACAGCATGCGAACGCTCAAAAAAGAGGAGCACTGATGCACATGGTTGGCATGTAAGAAAATAATGATGGTATGTTGCAGGTTTAATGTTTTTAATATAACTGTGCACAGGGGCCTTACACCTTCTAGAGGGAGTGACGTAGGCAGTAATGAAATCTGAACACAAGTCGTCAGCTGGACACCATGGAGACGCACGATACACACAGGTGTAAATGGCGATGTGTCTCAGCTTAATGTTTTTAATATAACTGTGCACAGGGGCCTTACACCTTCTAGAGGGAGTGACGTAGGCAGTAATGAAATCTGAACACAAGTCGTCAGCTGGACACCATGGAGACGCATGATACACACAGGTGTAAACGGCGATGTGTCTCAGCTTGTGATATGTCATCCACTTGTGATATGATTGCCCAAGACACAGTTTAAAACCAAGTGTGAACAGGGCCTCAGTGACTACATAGTGTGAGAGTATAGTGTATACATATAGTCACAATAGAGTCTGTGGTTTAAGAATATAATGTGCAGTTTGTTATTTTATAATTTTGTAACAATAACAATTTTTATCTCTCCGTATGTTTACACTATTTTGAAATGTCCATGAAAACAATGTTGTTTGTTTATATCACTCTAAAGAGTATACTATCCAAAATAAAAAAGAAAAGTTGGGATGGTATGGAAAATGCAAATAAAAAAAGAAAGCAGTGTGTAGTGGTCTCTGGGGTGGGGCGGTACACTGAAGTGCAGGTCAAGCGGGTTTTGTCAACTTTCACGTGTTTATTCGGTTTCACTTCTACCAGGGTCGCTTTTCAGCACACACACACACATACACACTCTCAGGTTGCGAGGAGAACTGCCACCTCTCTGCTCTCTCCTCCTTATCAGCCCTCCTCCGTCACTGAAAGACACACACACAACACCTCAATTACACACAGGTGTGATCAATTTGCCACTCACCTTCCCTGGCCTTGCCCTCCATTCACAACCCGGCGCTTGACCATGCCCCCGCTGCCACATACCCCCACCGCCCGACTCAGGCTGGGGAGCTATCTGGCCTGCAGCCGACCCCCCCCCCGACAGGAAAGAAAGTCCGCCACCACCATCTGCACCCCTGGCCTGTGGACCACCTTAAATTTGAAGGCTGGAGGGCCAGATACCAACGGGTGATCCGCACATTGTCATCCTTCATGTGGTAGAGCCACTGGAGTGGGGCGTGATCCGAGCAGAGGGTGAAAGGGCGCCTCAGCAGGTAGTATCGGAGGGTGAGGACCGCCCACTTGATGGCCAGACACTCCTTT
>JAOTRR010000033.1:17656144-17666188 GCA_028570945.1 Gogo arcuatus
GCTTTGCGACAATTCTGTTGTTAAAAGTGCTATACAAATAAACTTGACTTGACTTATTAAAATTATCTAAATACTCAGTAAATACAGATAATGTTAATGAGGGGTTGAGCCTAATACCTGCTAATTAGCACAGAGCCCCGCCTCCTAATACTTGATAATTTCTCTTATTACAGCAATGCTGATACTTGTGTGTGTGTGTGTGTCTTGCAGGCTGGCTCTGTATGTTTACGAATATTTGCTCCACATTGGTGCACAGAAGTCGGCTCAGACGTTCCTGTCAGAGGTGAGCTGGGTGGGTGTGTGTACTGTGAGACTGGATGATGATTAGCATTAGCAATGTGTAGAATAATAAGTGTTGTTTGTGTGTGTGATTGTGACCTTTCACCTTGTCTTTTTAATGTTTAGATTCGATGGGAGAAGAATATCACTCTGGGGGATCCACCTGGGTTCCTGCACTCCTGGTGGTGGTGAGTGTGTGTGTGTGTGTGTGTGTGTGTGTTGGTCAGTAAACTGCTTGTGTTGATGTGGTGTTGGAGTTTGATATATATATATATATGTGTGTGTGTGTGTGTGCGTGTGTGCGTGCATGCATGCGCGTTTCCCCCACAGTGTGTTTTGGGATCTGTATTGCGCTGCGCCGGAGCGGAGAGATTCCTGTGAACATTCGAGTGAAGCCAAGGCTTTTCATGACTATGTAAGTATGGGCATTTTATTTCCTACACAACAGCACTGCACTCAGCATCTCTACACTGTTCTACTGTGTGGATGTGCTTCATGTATCACTGAGCAAGTGGGAGCTGGTTAGCATGCTACTTAACGCCACCAGCTTGTCAGATTCTAGCTAGTTTGCTAACACTAACTGTTCTGTGAAGCAGTTTGTTTGTATTACGTTCATCATCACAGTGACCACACACGCACGCCTAAAGGCTGATTTATACTTCTGTGTAGACTTTATGCAGTAGGTATGGCGTCGATGCTCGCGCAGGGTAAAGTATTTCTACTTGCACGTAAGGTGATCGTCTCCTCTAGGAGGTGCTGTCACATGAAACGTGCCAGAATTTACTGCTTTTACACACACAAGAAGAGTGGAATGTGAGTTTTGCGTTTCACTGTAGGAATAATAAACAGAAAATAATGTGGACAAAATGTTTTGAAACAAATTAACTGTGGAAAGGAAACCTCACTTAATTATAAACCAAGTGAATTCTGACTGAAAGCATTTGTGAAGTGTTTTAACTCGTCTGTGTTCAGCAGGATGAGCAGCTCGAAGCTGAAGTTCCACTGCGCTGTCAGGATTCAGGCAAAAAAACACCATAGTGTTTAAATCCACAGGATTAAGCTGGCTGTTATAATGATCTACAGACGCTACTGAACCTCACACTTTATATATTTATATTAACACAATATCCTGATAGTAGATTTCTGATTTTCACAACGAAGGAGGAGCAGCCGGAAACGCACAGGAATATAAATTGGCCTTTAGTTTAGTTGTTAAATTAAAATTTAACTTATTTCTCATGAAGGTAATTTTTTGGTTACTTGATTTTACATAAAGTATGAATTTATTTTAGACATGACTACGAGAAATGTCCTGATGTTTGGAATTTTAACACAGCTTTCTACATGTGTAAATTACAAAATCTGTCAGAAAAAAATTAATAGAACATAATAATAAATTGAAAATATGTCATACATGTAATTATGTTCCAAAGGGGTGTCAGGTTGTTTTTACACCTCCAGTGTTTGTCAGTTTAAAGTCATTTTAGAACTTTAGTTACATGTGATGTCACACAGCATGAGAGAAAAGCTTCATTAAAAACTGTAAAACGTGAATTTTTAGTGGCTCTGTAAGTTTACAGTAAAATGGAATGTCTCATAGCATTTCTACTGAAAATCAGTTAAAGAAAAATCTAAGCGTGGAGGAGCGGACTGATCATCTACAGCAGCATTCAAGCTTTGTGAAGGCATGTGGTGATAATCCGTTATACATTATATCATGATATTTAGTAAACGGTATTATGGTTAATTATGTAATTATATCTCTTGCCTGGTGTGAGTTGTTCTGTGGTTTTTGTAAGTTTTAGTATCGTGTGAATTTCTGTGTGAGGTTTAATTCTGTAATTCTGTTCAGCAGATTTTAGTGAAACATTGACCCTTTTTCATTTTCCTTCATGTTTATTTTGCTCATATCCCAGATCTCTCAACACATTAGCAACGTCTATGAGGTGTTCCAGGAAGACTTTAAAAACAAGTAAATGAACTTAAATGTGTTTATGCATATGATATTGATTTGTCTTGGAAGAGCTGTGGAGCAGATTTATTTCAACATCTGATGCGACTCAGATCTTTGATTTGGATCTCACCTCATGAGCGTGGTTTTAATTACAGATCAGACTTAACAGGAATTTGGTGTGTGAGTTGCTTGCACTGATTACGAATGTGTTTTTCTTCACACTAATAATCTGATCTTTATGTGATTTGGAGAGTTAGCAGATTATTCACACACACACTGTATAAATAACCAGGAAAAGATGGTCTTGTTTTCAGGTCCATAATCAGGTTTATTCAGTGCATGTACACTGTTAATTGGATAAGACTAACAAGCTCAGAGAGCTAGGGTTAACAGTGTTAAGTCGCATCCATAAAATAGCCAAATAAATATTTTCTAGCATGTTATAAAAATGTGGAAGGAAATGAGATTTTTCTTCACTGGTTTGTTGAGTTCAAAGTGACCATAGAGATGGGTTAGTGCACAATGACATGCTGATGGTGAGAGATTTTTTTTTTTTTTTAAAGATTTTTCTGTGTGAGAGAGCTCGAGCTCACGTAAGTCATAATAATTGTAAAGTGTGTACAGCCGACGGTGAAATAACCGAATCCCTCTGTGATATTCGTTATCATCTCTAGCTTGATTTGCATGGAGGGTGTAGAGGGGGAAGGGGGTGTAGACGGGGTGCTTGGGGGGTCGCAGGGTTGATTTTGTTTAGAGGATCAGAATAGGCTCTGTGTCGTGCTTGGCTCGGCTTTTGTTCCTGTCTACGTCTCGTGTTTAGGCTCGGCTGCTTACTGGGGGAGGAAAGGAGTGAGTGGGGGGTGGTAGATGCCATGGGGGTGTTGGGGGGAGGCTGTGGTGGCTGTAGTCTCTTTAAAGCAAAACGTGTTACCTTCAGGCTTTTCCCCCGGGAGAGGCCCCTCTGGGGAAGTAGTGGGTGGGGCAAGAAGTGATTGATGGCTGTCAGGAAGCCACAGAAAAGCAGACTGAGGGGGCAGACACAGACTTAATGTTACAAGGTGTGTGTGTGTGTGGTTTCATCAAGTGTTTAACTAGAGCCAAAAATTGCCAAAAAATCAACATGAACCAAAAGTCAGGATTAGGTCAAAAGAACCCTGGCAACTTGAACCTGTAGTGTGCGTGTGTGCACGCGCGCACTTGTATGTGTATGCGCCTGTCTGTGTTAGCCTTGACTCTTGTTAGCATCCTCTGGCTACGGTATTTCACACTGCTCTCTCACACACACCCCCCCCCCACCCCCCACACACACACACGCTCCCCACAGTGGGAGGAGACTGGAATGGTAACCGTGACTACAGCAAAGCCCATAGCAGCAGCAGCATCAGATTAAAAACAGGGCAACTAGTCTTGCCCATGGGTACCACGAGTTCCTGTTTGTGCTTGAACCTGTTGTCTAGTAGCTCAGTTCCAGTTTGTGGTACTGAAGATTCCTGAACTGTGTGTAATGAGAAAAGGAATGAGTCCATATCAATAATAATAGGGATGATGATTATTATTATTATTATTATTATTCACATTTTCATGAAGTGTGATGAATTTGGCCAAATTATTAATAATTAAGTTATTTTGTGTGTGTCTGCGTGTGTGTGTCTGCAGAGTGCTGCTGCAGCTCCGAGCCCTGTGATGGGGAACATGCCCCCTGGAGATGGCATGCCTGGTGGTCCGATGCCTCCTGGATTCTTCCAGGTGCCACACATTCCCCACAATCACACTCCATCTCTCTCTCTCTCACACACTCACACTCCTGTACAACTGTGAAGCTGTAATGCTGATTGTGTAGATTTTTAGTGCTGTATAAACATTGAAGATCTGATTTGCTTTAAAGTCACCTGAAACTGAATTTGAGCAGATGGTCTGAGTGTGAAAACTTGTCCCTGCCATGGTTTTGCATTGGTGTATTAAGGGTATATATTTAAATTTAACAAACTGTCTATTTGTAACTCAGATTTGATTGAAAGACTGATCTGGAGATGTGCATTGTGACCTAGATCTCGCAGAACTCAACTACAAAGTGATGGGCTGTTTTACTCTCATGTGGACAGTGGTTTAAATTTTAAATAGACTTTTTGTGGTATAAATGACTATTTTGTTCATATTTTTGGATTTTCCCCCATTTCTCTCAAATTTGTTCTTGTCCAGTTCCAATTCATCAGCCAGGCTCTCCCCTATCAAACACCAGCTACCAGCAGAACAGGGTAAAGACTTTTCTGTTTGTCGGGATTCTGAAGGCTTTTCTGTTGCTCAAGAGCTTTAGTTTATTTTTGACAATTAGAGCCAACTCAATTCACTAAATGGAGGTGATGGTGGTATTGGTGCACATGAGTACTTAATATATTCAGTTTTACCCTTGGGACTCATGGATCAGGTTAAGTATAAATGAAATAATGATGATAAATACGAAGCCTTGTGAAACTCCTTGATGCCCTGTGAAGCACCATGAAATTTTCCGTGTTGTGCGCCTTTTAGGTTGCCACATCTGACCCGAGATTTTTCTTGTTCTTTTATTTCTTTACTGCATTTGTATGCATTGGCGTTTGTATTTTTATGTTCTGCTTTTGTCCGCTGGTTCCCAGTTGTGGCGGAGCTCCAGGCTCAATCTTGAGTGTGTGTGGTAACCCAGGACTTGATCCACCATGTGTGACGTGTGTTCTCCAGCTCTCTATGGACTACGGTGTGTGTCTTACTTTCATCAAGGGTAGAGAGTTTGTATGATCATTCTGAGAGGTATCGGGATTGCTCATCGCTCCGGGCAGCGATATGTCCGTGCATTACAAGCACTGTTGCCTGGTGTCATTGTGGCTGTACAGGCTGTGTGGGACATACCTATGAGCAGCTATGCCACTGAAATTGGATCCCAGGAGATTTTGGAGGACTCTGTTTTAGTTTCTTCTGTGTTTGGCTTTTTTCCCCCCCATTGTAAAGTGACCTTGGGTGTGAGAAACTGCCAATGTTGGGCCCTTGAGCAAATTCCGTTAACCTTCTCTGCTCCAGGGGGCGCTGTACCATGGCTGACCCTGCGCTTTGACCCCAACTCCTAACAAGCTGGGATAGGTGAAGAAAAGAATTTCACTATGTTGTATACATCACAAATATAGGTGCAATATAAATTAAATATATTATTTTGAAGCGCTCTGAAGCGTCATGAAGCTCACTGTGAAGTTCACCGTGAAGCCCTGTTCATACCTGGCATTAGAGTGTGTCTCAATTGACCACTTGTGATTTAGATCTCAGTTCCACGCTCTATATTTAAATAAACACGTACATCATTTCCAGACAAAATGCGTTATTGGTTTTAACTGGCAGGAGGAAGCAATGCATGTCCCGTTCCTAGCAGGGTGTATGTTAGCCAGCCTGTGCTGGTTTTTAGCTGGTATCGTGTAGTTGTCCGGCAGATGAAAATATCAATGGCCAAATTGTCTGGTGGGACATGTGACCTATAAAATATGTTACCAAGACAACTTAAATATAAACTTGTACAAAAGTTTGGTTTTGCCATCGCTGTTACGACAGTGAGAGATTCATAGAGTGCTGCACTCCATAGCAACAGCCCTGGTCTTTTTGCCCGACTCCGCATATTAGCACATCTGAAATGTCAAAGCAGACATCCTGTTTTTTTTTTTTTTTTCTTTTCTTTTTTTTTTTTTTAAAACCACGTGATGGTGCAAGTACTGCAGCTGAGGCCAGCAAGACTACAGAAAAACATCAAGCTCCTAAAGGAATGGAAGATGTGACAGCCAAGAAAGAGACCTACGTTTAATGTGGGCTAATGTCTCTAACAATAGCAAGGCTATATGTTTTATTTTATTGTTGACTATTTTTAATAAAATACTTTTATTGGATCATAGCGTTTTGTGATTTATTGCTGTTTAAATGTAGGGTATTATACGGTTATTTAAAACATATCCAGTGTAGGGTATATATTTGTATAGGGTCAGAATTCTGGGATGTTAACGGTCATATTGGCTGTCAAAAAAAAGCATTTAGCCTGTTGTCTGTTATCGCATTTTAATATGACGCTGTTGGTGTATGAATGAGTATGTTCTTCCACTTACGCAGTGCATGTCCATTGAGTAGGCGGTCCTTCAGTGTAGCCCAGGACACGTTCTCGTACATACTGCTAAAAGAACATGGCCATATGTGGCCCTGACCACCTCTCAGTGTGATCTGAGTGATGAGATTCCAGTGTGTCTTTGGGATGCCCCCTTCACACCTTTACTTGGAGCTGTCCACTTCACTCAGGATGCGTGCTAATACCAGGTGTGAACGGGGCCTGTGAAGCTCCTAGAAGCACTGTGAAGTTTGGTGAAGATCCTTGAAGCACAGTGAAGCTCTCTGAAGTTATACTGTGTGATTTAAGACACAGCTTATTACAGGAGCCACAAAGAAGTTTTAAAAATTTTAAAGAGTGTGTGTTTCTGTCTGAAAACATGCCGTACATTTGTTGTTTTGACTCTGACCTGCCCCCTAGTGTACAGACATTAATCCTCTGTACGCACAGACTGTACTGTAAACACATCAAATCTGAAAACCAGTGAAGTTCAATATTACAGTGCAGGTGTATCAGGTGAAGGGGGCGGTTTCTGTATGGTTTGAAAGGGTGGAGTCTGAAAGATTTCTAATTTGCATAATACTAGTATGTGGACAGAATGTGACTTCTTGAAGTCTTTATGAAAAATGACACATTGTTTGTATGTTTACTGTGTATTGAGATGTTTGTGCGTGTGTATAAAATCAGTTCTAGGTGACTTTAATATTTCTTGCTGCTGTGTTTTTGCTTCGATGTTTCATTTTTCACCACTTGTGGGTTTGGCTGAAATCCTGCTGCTTTCTGTTTTCTCTTTTCACTGTGCCTAAATTGCCACCGTCCCCCACCCACCCCCCTTCTCCTGTCTGTCTCTCTCTGTCTGTTGGTCTCTCTCTCTCTCTCGGTCTCTCTCTTTCTCAGGGCCCCCCCGGCTCACAGTCCTCTCCTCACGCTCAGCCTCCTAACAGCATGATGGGACCTCATGGCCAGGTAGCTCCTCCCTGCACACTTTCTCCTCCCTCTAGCTCTCTTTTTGCATACTCGTTGTGCGCTTTCTCTCTCTCTCTCTCTCTCTCTCTCTCTCTCTCTCTCTCTCTCTCTCTCTGTTTTCTGAAAGCAGAGTAGTGTCAGATGTTAGTGAGTGTTTGATCCTCTATATACTCTAAACATGACAGTGCTTTCAGGAAATTGTCTTTCCTCTTTGAGTTGAAGTTTGGTGTGTGTGTGTGTGTGTGTGTGTTTAAGGAACCAGGCTCTAACATGTGTTGTTCTGTCATAGCCATTCATGTCTCCTCGTTTTGGGGGAGGACCGAGACCCCCGATCAGAATGGGCAACCAGGTGAACTCATGAACCCTGACACATTTATTACAGACGTTTATATTGTTTATTACAAATGTTGTGTAACAGACGACACACCTGGACATAATCCTAATATTAATCACCATATTATAACATCATCATGGTATTAATTGTATTATAATGTTAGCATGGTATTAATCAACCATTTGTAATATCACAATATTAATCACTGTATTTATGAGCGTGGGAAATATTTTAGTTTTTAGAGATTTTGTTTTCAGAATTCTGTCGTTTCTGACAAGTGATGTCATTTCCTCCTCCAGCCTCCAGGTGGCGTTCCTGCAGCTCAGCCTATGCTCCCTAACATGGACCCCCGCCTTCAGGGTTAGTGTGCGCACACTCTCTCTCTTTTTTTTTTTTTTTCTTTTTTTTTTTTTTTTTTCCTCTCTCTCTCTCAAGGATTTTCATTTAACATCAGAGAGTTTTCTGATACAAGGTAAGTACTCTCTTGTTTTTGTTTTTTGTTCCTTCCGTTTTATAATTTTTTTTTGTTTATTTTAGGACCGATGCAAAGGATGAATGTTCCTAGAGGAATGGGACCTATGGGCCCTGGACCTCAGGTAACACCACCACAGCCTCTTGAAGCCTGGTCTTGTTTCCTATCTCCTGATACCTATTCTCTGGAAAAAAGCCATAAACACCATCACAAAATCCATGTCATTATCAGTTTACGGTGGACCTGTCCTACACCATACACACACCATACTGTAGGCCCTTCTGCACGTACGTAGTGCAGGGCATTATGGGTATTGTGTATAAAGCATCAGTATGGTTCACAAAACATAGTTCTAGAGAATATGGTGTGTTTTAGGACAAATGGTGAGTATTGAGTCGAATACTCACCTTTGGCGAGTGATGTTAAATCTGCAGTGTTCACTTTCTGCTCAGTATTTCCTTTAAATGTGGTGTAAATTTCTCCTGCAGAATTTCGGAGGTGGGATGAGACCCCCACACAACTCAATGGGTCCAGGAATGCCGGGAGTCGCTATGTAAGGAAACTGGATTTGTTCATCAGTCTCTTACTTGCTTATCATCGTTACTAAAGGTCTGAATCACAGCGATCCTCTTTCACATTCATGATGTTATGTTTCAGGGGTCCGGGGAATGGCAGACCACCCTGGCCGAATCCCAATGCTAACAACGTGAGTCCGCTTCCTGTTTCACTTTAATACTCACACTTGGCACATGCGTTTAATGTCAGTATAAAACATTTAATTGAATATTTCCTGATATGAATGTCAGCTGTAAGCCTTTTGTAATCAATTACAGAAAGATTTTTGAGAATCAGTACCTCAAGTCAGGTGAGGTTTTGTCATTCCTCTGTATAGCTGGTATACATCAGAACGAAATTTAGTTTTTACAGGACCATGGTGCAACACACAACATTTCAGTAGTACAGTACATAATACTACATAAAGTACAAATGCACTACTGTGAGATAAATGCAAGACAATAAGGCCCAATCCCAATTCCCCTGAGCCAGTGTGACATGCAACATGGCTATCGGTGAGGGAAAGAAGCCCATAAATGTATATTTTTGCAAATATTCATGCAAAAATTTTAAAATCCATTGGAATATCTTGTTTTAATGTAGATGCAAAGGAATATGTAATCGGACCGTTATAATGAGCATTTCAGGAAAAATTGCTATTCATGTTGTCAATAGAACTTCGTGTAAATGACAATTTATGAGTAACAGTACAGGTATTTATTTTCATGTCCTGTGTATGAAGCTTGAAAAATGATCCAGCAGCATATTTTCTGCACTTTCCCCACTCGTCTGATATCAGTGTAGGACTACATTGCAATAGCCGATGTGTGAACATGCTTTCTGGCTATTATCAATAGATTAATCTGCACCAGCATTGTGGAAACCTCTGCAACGTATGCCAATGAAGATGTAACGAGTGGTGTCCTACTTCCTAGGTTAGGATTTCAACCCCTACCCCTTGTAGCTCTGTTTTGAAGGGCCACTACTCAGTTGAGAGCACTCCAAAACTAGGTGTAGGGCCAAGAGGAGAATTGGGATTGGGCCTAAGTACACAGAACAAAATTCACAGAATGGTGAATACACAGGACAATAGATTGACAGTACAATGGCAACAGAACAGTGTTGTGTGGGAACGCTTTTGCACACACTAATATTTTGTTGGACCGCGTTTAGCTTTGCTTATGGTGCACATTTTCCATGGCACTGTTTTGACAACTTATGCAACATCAACATTTATTTCCATCCAGAGTTGCATTAGTTTTTTGCCGAGATCTTGTCTTGATGACGGAAGAGTCAAACCACTCTGTAAAGTCTTCTCCAGCATCCCAAAGACTTTCAATGGAGTTAAGGTCAGGACTCTGTGGTGGCCAATTCAT
>JAOTRR010000034.1:120493-131279 GCA_028570945.1 Gogo arcuatus
GTGTGTTGATGATGTGATCAGTGGTGATGAGTGTGTGTGTGTTGATGATGTGATCAGTGGTAATGAGTGTGTGTTCTTCAGTATTCCAGGCTCGGCTGTGTGTGCGTTCTCCATGCCGGATATCGAGAAAGTGTTTGAGGGACGTTTTAAAGAGCAGAAAACTCCAGACTCGGTGTGGACTCCTGTTCCTGACGACAGACTGCCCAGACCCCGGTACAGCACTCGCTCTCTTTTATTTATATTTTAATTATTTTTATATTTGAACTATGTTTTTACATCCTGATCCTTTATGCACTGGTTTTTTTCTGTTTCTCTGCTGATGTGTGTCAGTGTGCTGATGTTCAGGTGAGACAGGGGAACACATTAAGGTGTTACACTTTAGAGATGCTGAGGGTGCAGTGAGACAGAAGTGTGCTAAATAGTGCGCACTACAGGAGGGATGAATAATTAATGAGGAATAATTAGCCGTATGGAAGCAGGTGTAGGTTTACAGCTGAGTGCTGTTCCTTTCGAGTGTGACACTGTGTGTGTGTGTGTGTGTGTGTGTGTTCAGGCCGGGATGCTGTGTTGGTCATGGATCAGCAGAATCTTACAAAAGCTCTGTCGAGTTTCCGGATGAAACACTGCAGTTTATAAAGTTACACCCACTGATGGATGGCGCCGTGCCCTCCATCCGAGATGAGCCCTGGGTCACCAAGACCAGAGTCAGGTACACATGAGAATGTGTGTGTGTATGTGTTTAGCAACTGCAATTTCAGAAGTTCAAGCAGATCTAAAAGTCTGAGTTTATGACCAATAACGTCCTCATTAATGTGTGTGTGTGCGTGTGTGTATGTACAGGTACCGCTTGACGGCTCTGGCGGTTGATAATGCAGCAGGTCCCTATAAGAACTACACGGTGGTGTTTATTGGCTCTGAGGCAGGCGTGGTTCTGAAGGTTCTGGCGAAGACGGCGGTGTTTTCTTTAAACGAGAGCGTGCTGCTGGAGGAGATCGACGTCTTTAATCAGGCCAAGTGCGACATCAGCTTATTAATATTCATTACACACCATAGTGTCAAACCATTAATATTCATCACACTCTTATGAATAACCTGAACATTGAGTGCCTGTGATTGGATAGTCACTGTGATTGACAGGAGAGGATGGGGAGGGGCTTAGTAAGATCATCATGATTCAAATTCACATTCTCCTGATAATAGGACCAGACTGTAATCCATCTCTGTCTCTCTGTCTCTTTCTTCAGGTGTCTGTCTAACAGTGAGGACGACAGGCGTGTCCTCTCCTTCCACTTGGACAGAGACACACACACTCTGTACGTGGCCTTTTCCAGCTGTGTGGTGAGAATCCCGCTGAGCCGCTGTGAGAGACATCGAACCTGTCACAAGTGAGACATGCACACACACACACACACACACACACACATTCATCCCAAAATTCTAAAGTGGAGCGAAATTGTATATAGTTTGTAAAATTATTTATAAAAATAAAACCCACCCTGCTCATCACCATGGCAACACTGACTGTACTGTGAAGTATGGTGGTGGTAGCATGATGTTCAGAGTTTCTCTTGACCTGTTGGTTGTTTCTGACTAATCCTCCACACTGACCTTCAGTTAACAGTCTCCTCTAGGCATATAAATAAATAATAAACAATACACACTGTGTGTGTGTGTGTGTGTTTTGCAGGTCTTGCATTGCATCCAGAGATCCATATTGTGGTTGGATGTCACATGGGGCTTGTGAGAGGATTCCAGCAGGAGTAGAGTAAGTCTCTCACACACACACACACACACACACACAGAGGTATATTATGAAACATCAGTGATCTCATTCTTTAACTCTCTGTTCTCTGTTTTCTCTCTTTTTATCTCTCTTACTCATTTAAATCTTTCTCTCATTTTATTTTCCCCATTTCTCTCTCTCTCTCTCTGTCTCTCTCTCTCTCTCTCTCTCTCTCTCTGCCTCTCAGGAGTGGGTTTGAGCAGGATGTGGAGTTCGGGGATATGGGGCGTCTCGGTGACTGTCACGGTGAGATCATCTGTTTCTGTGTTTTCTCATCATACACACACACACACACACACACAGAAGGAAAATGTTTCTTATGGTTTATTTTATTTCTAATCGTCTGTCTGAGCGCTACAGCTTTTCAGTTTTAGATTTTATTTTTATTTTCTGCTGATTTCTTGTTCCTTTAATTCCTGTAGAGTTTATGACTACCGCTTCAGCGCCAGGTTTCAAATCATATGGCGACGCAACTTCTGGTTAGTTTCCTTTTTACTCAAACGTTTTCCTTTCCTTCAGTTCAGCATTCCTCTTACATCATCATCACCATCATCATCATCATGATCTTTATCACGATTAATCAGTCACTAAACAATCATCTTCATCTCGTCTCTGCATGTTTACAGTGGATATGTGCTGAAAATCTGTTATTCACTCTCATCTCACACACACACACACACACACACACACACAAACACACACAGACACAGACACATGTTATAAAGTTAAATTATGGATTAGTTTGTGTTTGTGGCTCAGTATCAGTCATTTATTTTTTTCTGTTTATCTGATGAGTGTAAAGCAGGTGAAAAGGACGTTAATGTTAATTAATGTTAATGAACCTCATTAACTTCATTAAGGTGTTAACTCTAAGTTCGTTGCTGGTTTCAGACGATTAGTTATGATGTAACACAGTTAAACTGAGTTTCTCTTCTCCCATAACTCATTAACGTCCAGGTTTCAGGTTTCGGGTTAATGCTCAGCTCGATGTTTAACACCGCTACAGGTAGTGAAGAGTGGCTTTTTCACCATATTGTTATTCGTGTTCAGTATGAAATGTGATGTTCATTAGTTATATTTGTTAGGCTGAGTGATAGGTTTATGATAATCACTGAATGAAAGTTTTATATCAGCACGTGTCTATTGTACAGATCAGTGTTTCAGCCTTTACCACAATATCATTCATTAATTCATTAATTCATTCATTCATTCATTCATTCATTCATTTTTCACTAACACAGTGTAATCATTTAATTTAATTTGGTTATTTATTTTTGTTTAGTTTTTAAATCAGAATGGTAACGTTTGGAGTTTGCACCTTGGGGCGTAGCAGAAATACAGGATGCAGTCAAACACTGATGCACTAAACCTTCTGTACGTTCACATTTCTGTACATGTACACGAGACTGAGAGCTTATTCCCTCACTGTACAGTCTACAGAGCAACGCTGACACATAAACAGCAGCTCTGACAGGAGTGCAGGTTTATGTTGATGCACTCGCTCTAATACGTTATCGTTTCTTTAGTAACAGCTCATTCACAGGGGCGTGTACAGGACGCTCCACTGATAATAAACAGATTAAATAATGGTTGATGTGGTGAAGTTTTCTGTAAGGAGAAATGTGTTTGTGTAACATTTCTGGAAGGAGTCTCCAGTGTCAGCGCTGTGTAACAGTCAGAGGTGAAGCTGGAACTTTAAGGACAGAGGAGTTTACACTTCTTTGTGGTTTCTCAGTAACATGATGGAACAAGGTGCAATTTTTGTGAGTCTGGTGAAGGAACGACTATTTATAGCTGCTATAACATAAGTGACAACAGGAACTGTCTTATTTCACTGAATGTTAAATGTAACTATAAATGGATAAAATGTTCTTTAATAAACAAAAAATTGTAATTGTTGGTAAATTGCTGTGGTGTCAGAGGAATAAAAACCTTGGGGACGTGCTGTTCGAGGAAAATAATCAACTACAGTGTGATAACAGTTAAATCTAACACGTGATGTTTCTGTGTAGTTCATATAAAACTCTGGGTTTTAAAACTTTCATTCCTGTGAAATTCTGCATCAGTGTTTGACCTTCATGCTCCTGTTCCTGTTCCAGCAGGTTTTACAGTATTGTTGTAAACAGGACTGTTAGACTTTCTAGAATGTTCCGGACTCTTTAGAACCCTGGAATAACTGTGTGAATGATGTGTTTACTGCAGCAGAACAGGAAAACCCAGTGCTGTCAGTCACGTCGTCCTCCGCTTCAGACCCTAAACATTCCCCACACACTCCTCCCTCTCTTCCTCCTCAACTCCTCGACACACGGAAATCCGTTCTCCGTGACGATTCGGAAACTTCCAGATCATTTGAACCGGTGATGGAGGGTAAGGCCTTGACGGGAGTAAGGGATTCTGCGTAATGCTGCTGCTAGCGATCATCTCTCTAAAGTTAGCTGTTAAAATACAGAAATATGGAAACACACGCGCACACACACACACACACACACACACACACACACACACACTGGTGTGTTTAGTTAAGGAGATTGAAACTCATTCCATTTTGTGTTTTAACAGCTAACTTCTTCTTTTAGCTGTTAGCTTAGCGAGGTGACATTAGCAGCAGCGCTCAGGTCCCCATAGCTTACATTTCCACTTTATTTTCTTCATTTGTTCATTCAGTTTTTTTCCTTCAGTCGACATGTCTTTCTCTTCTCTTTTATCTCTGCTTTCCCTCAGTTCCTTTACTGTTTAGTTCTTGGTTCTACTTTTCTTTCTCGTTCTCTTGGGTTTCCTGAAAGTCTTCCGAAGGCCTTGCCACAGACCAAAACTGTTTCCACTTCAGTTACTAACACACACTCAGTTTCTCTCATGGACACTAACACACTCTGAAGACGTGATCGATATGATCAGGTATCTGGGGCTAAACACTAACAAACTTTACTCCTGGAACTCTTGAAGCTTTTAACAGCCAAGTGGATGATGTCTCCTTCACCAACATAATCCTGTTATGAGCTGTTAGCTTCCGGCTAATGCATTCTCTCGTCTGCTCTGGTTGCACTTCTGCTCCGGAGGGCTGGATTACCTTCACATGTCGTCATGAGTATAAAGTTTATATAAATCTCAGGAAGTGAGCGAATGCTTGCAAGGGAGGTGGAGGTGGTGGAGGAGTTCTATACTCTGTGCTGCAGTGTGTGTGTGTCTGTGAGTTCAGTGTGATTTTACACGTCATTGTTGTGTGTTTGCAGGCATTTGGGAGATCCAGTCAGCCGACTCCAACCAGCTGGTGCACATGAACATCCTGATCACGTGCGTCTTCGCTGCATTCCTGCTGGGGGCGTTCATCGCTGGCGCTGTGGTCTACTGCTACCGAGACGTCTTTCTGCATAAGAAGACACGCAAAATCCACAAAGTGCCGCACGGTAAAGACGAGGAATCGCCACCGTCACGCACAGACTCTAACGGGAGCTTCACCAAGCTGAACGACCTCTTCGAAAGTCCGGTGAAGGAATTTCCCAGTGCCATGGAGGAGGCGAGGATCTACTTCAGTGGAGACAAAGATGAAAAGAACCCAGAATCCAAGACTATCATCCTCAGCAGGCAAAATCCAGAGCTGGCGGCATTGCCGACGCCCGAATCAACGCCGGTGCTCCACCAAAAGGGGCTACAGCCGAACAAGAACCAGTGGGAAAGGGCACAAGGGAAAACGTGTGTGTCTCGGAAAGAGGCTCCGCCCAAAAGTCCACAAAACCCCAACATCCCAAGTGCTGTCGTGCTTCCAAACGCAACGCACGAGAAAACCGCCCCAAGCAGTGACACTAGCAGCGTGATGTCAGTCCATAAAGAGCGGCGGCGTTCCGTAGACGCTAGAAACACACTTAACGAGCTTCTGAAGCATCTTAACGAGGCTAACGAGGCTGAGACAATAAACACCAACCCTAAAGCCATCATGGCCGACACACCTCGTCCTCGCCCACACCTGATGCTCGAGCCCTTGGGGAACTTAGCAGAAATCCCACCTAAAGTCCCAAGTCGGGAAGCATCACTTTATTCCCCGACATCCTATTCCCCGCCCTCATCCTATTCTGCTTCGTCCTATTCGCCGTCGTCCTCGTTACCCAGACACAGTCCCACTAAACGCGTGGACGTCCCGTCTGTGCCCACGTCACCCACCGGACAAATGGGGACCCTCGATAGGCAACGTTTCCACCGTGTCGGCTCCGCCCACCGCCATGCCGGATCGTCCGGTGCCATGGTGGCACGCAACTCCAGTTTCAACCGAGGTGCACTGGTTCCACCCACACCGCCCTCCAGGATGGACTCGCAAGGCATTTCGAGGCAGCACAGCGGATATGGATCACTTCCTCGGACTTCTGTTAAACAAACGGTGTCGTTAAGGCCTGATGTTCCGCCCAAACCCGGAGGATTCGTATCCCAAACAAGGCCCGTAAACAAATACAGCTACTGAGCTGAGGACCAGTCACACACTCCGGAGGATGCGGGCCATCAATAAGGACAGAAACTAGGCTACTGAACGGAGTAGGAATTAAACGTAGTGAGGGCAGGAATAGGGTCAGTTACTCCATAAACGAGTAAAATGACAGGATGTAAATAGGGCGGGGTTTGAGGAACTGTTCCAGGAGCAAATGAACAAATATGGTGAATACAGGAAGTATGACTGAAAGGTTAAACGTCAGTATGTGAAGCTGTTCCACTGCGAGACTGAGTGAGAATTAAAACTGTGGAGATAAATGGCTGCGTGGGATGTTTACGTCACAAACAAGGGAAGTTTAAATCCCTATAAATCAGAAACAAAATGGCGGAACATTGAAAAAGCCAATGAGCAAAAACTTTGACCTGCGAGGCGGCAGGGTCGTCTGAGGTCAAAGGTTAAAGGTCATGTGGGATTAACCCGTTGCGGGAATACTTGAAATATGTTTCTAGTTAACCAGCATCGATTAAAAACAAAAAAAGTAAGACTGAGGAAAAAGCTGTGCATTCGACTGGAGGAAGGACGTCAGATGGTGACGTGTGTCACGGCTATGGGAAACATTACGAATTTACGAAGTTACAACGTTACACAAACGCTTTGAGGATGCACTTACAGCTGGCTTCTCTCCAGCTCCGGTTATTACTGTCATAAATCTAAACTGTAACATTACTGTGTGTGTGTGTGTGTGTGTGTGTGTGTGTGTGTAGATGTCCGTGTGCCTGCTCTGAACTTTGTGTTTTATTTTTTAAACTCACTGGGAAACATTTCGATAATTTGCTGCTAATGAGTTTAGACGAACAATGGTATTGTGTGTGTGTGTGTGTGTGTGTGTTCAGCCACAGAACAGCATTTTATTAATTCATTTGTTTTCAGTCTGAGAAACACATTGAGGTCAAGGTTTTCATTTTTAAACTCCTGAGTTTCAGTAATTGTAAAAATTGTGTTCGTAGTCGAGCGAGACATCAGTAGTTTTGCACTGGAGCTACAAGGCTAATGTAGCTAACAAGTAATGGAAGCTTATAGCTACCACTTTAGCATTGTGCTAAATAACTGCATGTCTAAAATGTCTAAAACACGCTCCAGTTCTACTGTGAGCTGTTATATTAAACTCCAGATTTACACCTGAACTCAGCCATTAAAAAAACAGAATGAATTTGTGAATCTAATCACTGTAACAGCTACCGATGTGTCCTAGCAACGAGTCATGCCGGTAATGACGACGACTGTAAATATATAAATATATAAATACGGACATTTCAGAGGCAAGTGTGTGTTCTGTGCCTTAACGAGAAACACTCGCTGTGGGTTTTCATTTCCTTAAAGTCATTGCACATTTAATCATGAGCAAGAAGAATGAAAGTAAAAGAGAGAAACAAGAATGATGACAAAAAAAATTATTATTATTATAATAAATAATTTTGCCTGCAGAATGTATTGCGTTTAATAATGTTGAAAAATCACCTTCACTCTGTGTTGTTTACGAGACGACGCCCAGAGACAACGTTATTCTGTTTAATTCTCTTAAAATAACAGGTTTTTTTTCTATAGAATAACCATGAACCTGTTAGCGGGGGTCTAATCCACAACCAGGCAATGGAAAGATTAGCAGAACATTGATTGTTTTTTTAATGCTGCAGTTTTGCTGATTTTTTACCAACAATTATTAAAAAGTTGTTGATCATCAGTGATTCATCTCCAAATCTAATTACACGTTCAGTTAATTATGTAATTTATATTTATGCAATAAAATGTCACAGTGAGCAAAACTGGTGTGGTTGTTGAATAAATCCTACAGAAACGATGTTAGCTTTCTAGCATTAATCCTGTAGCTACGTGAGAGGTTTAGCTTTAGCACATCAACACAGCTGACTTTCAGCTTCGTGACGTCGAGATAACGGTAACAAAAAACAATCATCAATTCTTTGGATTTAAATACAACATTAAATAAAAATAAATTTTTGCAAATAAAGTTATTAACTAAAACTGTATTACTGTAATTAATTTGGGAAGAAAAAAGAAAGAAAAATCCAGCGTTGTTGTGGTTTTGCATGTGTGTCTCTTTACAAAGGCGTTTAGGTCTGATTTGTCTACATTTGATTAGGTGTGTGTCGATAATCATCTGAACTATAATCATGATATTATCACCATATGTTTTTAATAATTAATAATCTGTTTTAAACTTGTATGTGAACGGAATTCTGACATGTGAAATGTGAAGCTTTCAGAAGACAACTGTCCTGATGTTCAGGAGCACAAACACTAAAATATGCTCCGGCCACATTACCGATATCGTGTGTGATAAATGTGGAGGTTTATGTTGATAACTGATTTTCGGCACACACCTTCACCTGGTGACGTACGTTCATTCGCTGTATTTTGCATTATAAATGTCCCCACCACAGTCACGTCTGTGTACAAAAACAAACCCAACTCATTTTAAACTTTAATACTGTCTGAAACTGGTTGACTGTTTTTGTTTTTTGTTTTTTGTTCCTCCAGAGTATTTTAACATGTAGGTCTGTTGCAAAACCTGTACTGTGAAACTGTAAATAATTCCGTCACTGTTGATGATATTTTTGTTGATTTTTTTAACACAGCATGTATAGTTGAAATAAAATATTACTACACTGAGAATCTGATTCAAGTCTTTTCGTGATAATAAATTTACAATATTAATAATAATATACATTATGTTTGCGTTTAAATTCATGTAATTGGCTTTTGATATATCAGACATAGACAACTGTGTATTTACTTAGTCACATGCAAAAGTTTGTGCACCCTCAGAACAAGTGTGTTTTGGTTTCATAGATGTTCTTTCTTAATTGCACATAACAGTAAATTAGTGAAAATAATATTCACCCCTTTGTGGATGGAGAGATTATCAGGGTGAATATCAGGGCCATGTCACTGGGAGTTTAATGCTCACAGAGGGAGAGATCAGAAAAATACAGATCCCAAACTCCCCTGTGAAAGGTACAATAAAGACCAACTGTACCTGCCCAGATTAGGGCTACCAGGACCCACCCCTGGAGCCAGGCCTGGGGGTGGAGTCAACAGGTGAGTGAACCCAAAATGGTGACATGGAGATGTCTTGTGGGCTCAGCAGATGAAGGGTGGGAATCACGTGCAGTGCCAGTCTTAGGTGGCCTCGACCCCTACATCGGAAATATTCAGGAATGTTGAATATCACTTCACTGGCAAGGAAAGATTCCGAGTTGGTGAGTGAGCTGGAAAAGTACAGAATAGATTATAGTTGGCCTTACACCCACACAGAGTATAGGTACAGGTACACAGTACAAGCTCCAGTACCAAACTTCTCCATCAGGGCTGATCTCTCTCCTACTCTGGAGTTCCTACAGGAGATACTCCTCAGACAGTTGTGGGAATACTCACCAGTCCCAGCTGTTTTTCCCAGTGGACAACAGGGTTGCATCCATGAGACTCCGAGTCTCAGGAAGGAAAACTCTGTTGTTTGTGTGTATGGAGCATACGCTCGAGAGGGAACCTCCTACTGACTCCATAGTCCTCCTAGGACACACCTGGAGGGACTGATCAGGAGGAACGGCCTCTGAATTTTTATTTATTTATTTGTTTTTTTAACATTTCACTTATAACTTATAAGAGCACTTATAACTTACCAGAGCAGTGAAATGTTATAAGTGCAAGCCAATGGATCATCCACTTTCAGTTAAGGTGAGTGTCAGAGTCATGGGTGTGTCTTGTCTCCTGTCAGTGGTTTAATGGACATGATATGAATCCACAGCTGAGGTTGGAGAGGTGTCCAGTATAGGAGGCTAGAGGTAACCCCTGTTATTTGCAGATGATGATGTTCTTTTGACACAACTTATACTGGATCTCAAACACATTTGAACGTTTCTCTGCTGAGTGTCACCTGAGATCCTTCAGGTCAGGGGCAAGAACTTTGCCTATGGTGGAGGAATTTAAATATCTTGGAATCTTATTTGTGAGTGATGGAATAAGAAAGTGTGAATTGGTAAATGTATTGGTTCAGTGGCAGCAGTGTTACAGTTACTGTACTGGTCTGTGGTGGTGAAGGAGGAGCTCAGATTATGGACAAAGCTCGCTGTTTACTGCTCAGTCTATGTCCCGTTCCTCCTGTGGTTGAACTGTGGGTAGTGACAAAAAGAATAAGAACATAGGAATGAGCATAGGAAGTGGAAATGAGCTTCTTCCGCAGGGTTGCAGGGCTTGCTCTCCATAATAGGTTGAGGAGCTTAACAATCAGGGAGAACCTTGGAATAGAGCTTCTGCTCTTCTTAATTGAGAGGAACCAGTTGACATGGTTTGGGCACCTTACTATGATGCCCCTGGTGAGGTTCTGGATCCTTGGACCTGGTAATGCTGGACACACTCTTGATTCAATACCGAATATATACAGAAAACATAGTCACACTTCCACAGTCGGAAGCTATCTCAGATCATTATCTCATCTTATTCAAAATATGTCAAATTATCAATAGTCTCCCAGAGTTATCAACTTTGATTGGATCACCATCAGACCCCAC
>JAOTRR010000034.1:290364-300692 GCA_028570945.1 Gogo arcuatus
GTTTTAATTGCATTTTGGAAAATATCCCAACTTTTCTGGAAATGGGGTTAGTATATGTGTGACAAGTGTGTTACCTGTTCCATGGCTGGGGCAGATCTCAGGAATTGTGTTTCTGGCCCAGCAGCGGCCCAGTGAGCAACAGCACTGGGTCTTGGTCATACGTTGGGAGTTCTGGTTTGCACAGCGGTTATTTATGATACTGTCAAAGCAAATTCCTGCATGGGCATCTATACAGTACAAGAGAAGACATTAGGAGATATCTAAGCCTCAGATTATACCACCACTGCCAACTGAATGGGGAATCAACATTGCTTATGTCAGAGAAGAGAAAGAAATAAAGAAAGAGAGGACAAAAGGGCATTTAGCATTTAACAGCATGGACATTTATAACATGCATTCTTTCCATGGCAAACATCCCTCCTGTAAACCCAAAACCAGACAAAATCAGTTGGACATCCCTGACTCCAAGAGGAGGGGGTTGGCTGCATGTTTGGAAGAAGCTCTTGGCTGGAAAATCATAGTTCCCTCAACAGTGTCATCAACCTCTCACTGAGAAGCAAAGGGAAAGCCATGATCTACTTTCAACTTTATTATTTGGTTCCAGAGTGAAGAAACAGAGTTGAGTGATCACATGGACAATATGTTTTTGTGGAAGAGTCCATATGTGTCCAGACAGAATTTACCATCGTAGTGCCACCATGCTGTCGGTGCCAGTCTGTGTACTCTCATGTTTTAGCTCTCAGAAAATGTGTAAACTGAATCATTGGTGCAATTAAACATTGAAAAGCATTTTAAACAACAGATTTTGGCTGGCACAGACTTCCATTACTTGTTAGCAGTGATGGCTGGTGGTGATATTAGATATCGAGGCTAAAATTTAATATGTATTTATATCCTAATGATGAAACTATTTGGGTTGAGTAAAGTATTACAAGCACACACACACACACACTTATGACAGAAAGACACACGCATACATTATTTCTTTCTCTTTTTTGTAAGCGTTTCAAGTCTGTAACACTCAACTGGGTTTTTGCTGTCTTTCCTCCAAATACCAAACAAAAGAAAAGTTGTAACTCTTTCATTTAAACACAAAACTTTCACTGCTGTCAGATGTCCTTTTGGGCAGTTTGAACTCTAGTTTCTCCTAAAAGAAAGGGATGATGGAGTAAATAATCCACCTTGTTCATGTTCATTACACCCATGATTGTATTTTACATGCACCTTCCCAATCACTGCTGATGACATGTTATGGATGTGTGAGAAAAAACATTAGGCCAAATGGAGTTCAAATCTCGGGGGGGGGGTCACTTTGACAAGACTGTCACGGATTGTCTGCATGAATCTACAGTCTGGATGAGAAAAGATTCAGCACCAGCCTCACATCTTGCTTCTTCATACCATTCTGGGTGTTTGTATTATGACCGTTGGTGGAGCTGTCGCACTCGGTTCCACAAAAAAAATTCTAAATTATCTGCTTTAAGACATTTGTTAACAGCAACTAATCTGATATGGAGCCAAACATAAACTTTATATTGTTGACTTATATTGATTATTTATACTGATGATTAGCTTTGCTAGCACATTTATACCAGTCACTCTTGCTTGTGAAATATAGTAGCCTTATAGCTCTGGTGCAAAACCATCCATCCATCCATCCATCCAGCCATTATCTATACTGCTTATGCATCAGGGTCGTGGGGGAAGCTGAAACCAATCCCAGCTGACATTGGGTGAGAGGCGGAATACACCTTATACTGGTCACCAATCTATCACAGGGTTAACACAGAGACAAACAACCAATCATACTCAATATTCTCACCTATGGGCAATTTAGAGTAGTCAGTTGACCTAATCCACATGTGTTTGGCCTGTGGGAGGAAACCGGAGCACCCAGAGGAAACCCACACAGGCACAAGGAGAATGTGCAAACTCCACACAGAAAGGCCACTGTCAGCCATGAGGTTCTAACCCAGAATCTCCTTGCTGTGAGGCAACAGTGCTAACCACTGCACCACTGTGCAACCTAGTGCAAAATTAATAAAGTAAGTGTCAGGTTTTTGAGTGAACCAGACTAATTCAAAGGGCAGAATCAAAGTTGGCAGGTAGGCAAAGTGATCAGTTAGCTAGGCTAGAGTTAATTCAATAAACAAAACAGAAAGGATGAATACTGTCAAAGTATATACATGAATAGAAGGCTTAGTAACATCACTAGTAGAATGCTAAAAGCAAGACTTCACAAAGATACAATGGAGGTCCTGTTTATTTATGGGAAGCGTACTAATTGGTGGTTGTGATTCTAAGTCCAAGGAACTAGAAGGAGGCTTGTTGTTTGGCTGAGGATTCTGGGAAATGTTTTAAACTTAAAGCATTTGCATATGGCTAATTCGGCTGCCGCTTTTACCTAAAGCCACTTAGAGTCAAGATAAGATACAGGGTTAAGAATCTTGCTCAAGGACCAAACAGTTTTAGCTTGGCAAAGCTGGGATTTAAACAAACCACCCCCTGCTCAGTGGACCAATTCCTTAATTATTAAACCACCACTACTCCAGATATTCAACCGAAAACTCACTTGATCTTAGTCAAAAGGCAGAGCCTTGGAAAATGCCATGTATTGTCCAACTGGCTACTTTTGTGATGGGGGGGGCATGGTGGATATTTTATTTTATATTTACCTTTACATTTATGGCATTTGACAGATGTCTTTATCCAGAATGACATAGAGACTTCAAAGCACTTATGTATCAATAAATACATCCTGATAGTGGTTCACTAGGTCATGGACTAAGAATACCATCTGTCTAAAATCTCTGTTGGGGGAGGTGATATAGTAAGAAAAGCACAAAGACAAAACCAGAATTTTTTTAAATGAAAGTGCTAATTTAAATACTTCAGGAAAAGGTAGGCCTTTAGTCATCATTTGAAGACAGCCAGTGACTGAGCTGTTCAGACATCTATGGGAAGTTCATTCCACCACCGAGGTGCCAGAGCAGACAGGAGTCTTGATGCAGGTCTTTCTTGTACCCTGAGAGATGGTG
The DNA here is from genome assembly GCA_028570945.1 of Gogo arcuatus. NCBI lineage: Eukaryota > Metazoa > Chordata > Actinopteri > Siluriformes > Anchariidae > Gogo > Gogo arcuatus. The sequence goes on from JAOTRR010000034.1 coordinate 293,403, forward strand.
GGACCAGTCAAGCAGTGCTAGAGGATCGGAGGGACTGTGGTGCAGTGCGGGGTATGATAAGTGCTTTGAGGTAAGTGGGTGCCGGTCCATTTTTGGCTTTGTAGGCAAGCATCAGTGTTTTAAATCTGATGCAGCAGCTACAGGAAGACAGTGGAGGAATTGTAGCAATGCGGTGGTGTGGAAGAACTTAGGAAGGTTGACAACAAGTCATGCAGCTGCATTTTGGATCAGTAGCAAATGCTGAATGGTGCTCAGAGGCAGCCCCACCAGGAGTGAGTTGCAGTAGTCTAATATCGAAATGTCAAGGGACTGAACAAGCACCTGAGTGGCCTGTTTGGATAGAAATGGATTCAAGGTTGCATGCAGTGGCCGAAGGTGAGATCAGAGAGTTATCCAGGGAGATCACAAGATCCTGATGTGGGGTGGAATCACCTGGGGTGAACAGCAGTTCAGTTTTGCTAGGATTCAGTTGCCATTTATGATGAGATGTCTTTCAAACATGCTCAGATCTGACTGGAAACATGAGAGTCTGAGGGAGGGAAGGAGAGAATGAGTTGAGTGTCATCCACATAGCACTGGTATGAGAACCCATGTGAGGATATGACCTCACCAAGAGATCGAGTATAGAGGGAGAACAGAAAGGACCCAGTACTGAACCTTGTGGGACACCAGTGGAGAGTCTGTGTGGTGGAGCAGATGTGGATCCTCTCCACGTCACCTGATATGACCAACCTTCCAGGTAGGAAGCAAATCTTGGTCATGCTGTGCCACGAATTTCAAGACTCATGAGGATGGACAAGAGAGTCTTGTGGTTGACTGTCTGTCAAATGCTGCTCAAAGACTGAGGAGGATGAGGACTGATGATAGTTTGGCTGATCTAGCAGCATGTAGCTTTTCAGTGACGGCCAAAAGGACAGTCTCTGTAGAATGTGTCACTTTGAAGTGAGTTAGGATCTTGGAGGTTGTTTTGTGAGAGGTAGAGAGACAGTTGTTTGTAGACAGTGTGCCTGAGGATTTTACAAAGAAAAGAGAGAAGTGATACTGGTCAGTAGTTGCTGATGTCTGAGGGATCCAGAGTGGGTTTCTTCAGGATGGGAATAACCCTTGCTCACTTGAATGCAGTTGGTACATGACCAGATGTTATGGAACCATTGATGATAGTAATGATGAAGGGGAGGAGGTCTTGTGAGATGGTCTGGAGCATTGTAGAAGGGATTGGATTCAATGGAAGGTGGTAGGATTGCAGTACAAGATGAATTGCAAGATCTCTTCTGTTGCTAGATTAGAAAAATGTGCCAGTGAAAGAGAAGAGGAATTCAGAATGTGTAGTGTAGGACTTAGGGTAGGCATGAAGATCTGGCAGATCTTTTCAATCTTCCCATCATAAAAGGTGGCAACGTTTTCAGCAGTCAGGGAGTACAGAGCAGGAGGAGCTGGCAGAAACGTTTACAGTTACAGGTTTTAAGAAGGTAAGGCTGTAGATAAGGCTGCTGTTGCTCAGACAACCTTCTCAAACAAACACTAACATTATGAAAATGTTTATATTAATACTTTAGATTTGCAAAAAAAATTTAAATGTTCTGCAAACCTCAAATTGTTAGGGAAGATGTTTGCATTTCTATTTTGCTGAAAAGGTTCCACCAAATAAAACTGGCCATGAAGGATTTCAACTCGTTCTGGGAGAGGGAAAGAGTGATGGAGAGATCTGCTGGCACATTCCAGAAAGACAGAGAGGGAGAAACAAGCGCATGACTCATATTTCCCTACATCAATCTTCTTAACCCTTCATGTCTCCCTTTATCTTTTTCTTTATCTTCTTCTTAGTGGCCACCTCACTCTGTCTGTCTCACCAACTCTGTCTCACCCTCTCATTGTCTTTTTCATTCCTCCCTCCCCCCTCATCATCTCATATACAGAGGAGCTGTTGTGGAATCACTGACGCCCATTGACTGACCTAAATTCTGCTGCAGGGATACAGTAAAGGTTTCATGAGTTTTGTAATGTGTGTGTGTTAAGCTTAAGAAAGAAACCAAGAAATACCCCAAATGCACAGTATATGCAGTCCAGACAACTTTTTCCCCTCCATATTTGTGGAGTGTCCTTTCAGGTTTTCATAAAAACTTCCACAAAAACAGGTGAGTTTAGACACACTATAAACTATAGACCAGGTTCTTCGGTCCTTTTTCCAAGCCCCACCCACATTTACTCACTGTTTCTATCTACACCAAGCTTCTTAAACAGGGATATTCCACTAACATGGTGGCAATTTTTTAATATGTTAATTTAAAATGAATATAGTGAGGCCACAGCAGCTCTATAGGTATTACACTGATGCTTAACTATATTTGACTAGGGTCAAGAACACTAAAATGTCTATTTTGAACATGTTAATGGAGAATAAATACATACTTCTCTGTCCAATCATCTTTGCATTTTCGTCATCTGCTTTTTGTTGTTGTTGTTGTTGTTGTTGTTGTTGTTGTCAGTTTACTAATCAGACCAGGCAGGGTAAATTAAATAAAAATCTCTGAAGGTCTGTGAAAACTCTTAAGAATAATAATAATTTACATAAATGCGTGTGATTGGCTGCAGTGGATCTGCTACAGAATCTGAAATCAAAATCTTTAAAAAAAATTGTCATTGAACTATGGCCAGCTATATCTTTTCAGCTCACGTCTGAAATACTTTGCTGAGTCCTCCACTTGACCACCACCTGATTTAAACTACAGGCAAGCTTTTTCAGGACATACTCACACTAAGAACGATTGCCTTGTACCACTCCTGAGAGAGATTGTCCCCCCTCCCCACTCCCCTGCTGGCTGTGTTCACGTTGCGCTTTATGTTCCGTTCCTGAGTGCACTTACATCATCACGATGCAGCTTTATTCGCCAACTAGAATTTGCGTTCATCAATAAGGTGAGAACCAGTCCCATTTTTAACCCAAATATTCTCCAATGACTTGCAAATTGCATGCTATAGCATTCAAGTTCCATGCGGTTAGTGATCACACTGTGCACAAGCCCAACTGAACCGCACCCAAGCACACCTCTTCCAAGCAGGCCAAGTGAACTGCACCTGAGCACGTTATGCAGCGATCACACTAGTCAAATGAACCGGACTTTGGGGGTCAAACTTGCTCGGGTGCGGTACGGATTGCCTAGTGTGAGTATACCCTTAGTCTTCTTTCATACAAACTTTCCAAGTCCTACCCACACCTGGTTATTGTTGCTGTTTACATCAGGCTTATGAAAAACGGAGGCTGGATTTATTGAGTTAAGCAGCTACCAGAATACATTACATATCAGTTTTGGAGATCAGAAAAAAACTAACAACAAATTATTCAGTCTTTAAATTATATTAAATGATTTCATTGAGGCCAAATCCTGCGCCTCTGTCTCGGTGAACTTACTTTGCCTATTTGATAACATTCCTGCATAGATAATGTGCAACAGTGCAACATTAAATGTTAGCATTAGATCAAATATGCATAACATTGGCATTGTGCTAACACATGTTTAAATGTGTGGATAGTGGACAAAGATTTGGATGGTTTGAGCCAAGACTAACTAAATTTTAGCATGCTTGCCAACAGAAGGCAAGAAGGTTTACAGAAGTAATGTCATACACATGATTATTATTCAGTCACACACACTCATATAACTGGACTCAGAACATTATGTTGCTTTACTGTGTATTTTAGTGTTTAATGGTTTGGGGTGTTTTGCGCTTCTCTTGTCACATTGTATGTTCAGTCTTAAACCAACCACAATGTAGCATTATGATAATTGGCTATCAGTGACCTAGCATTATAGTAAACAAGCAAAAACTCAAATTAGACAATGTCATGCCTTATGGGACAACTGATAAGGAAACTTAACTGAGTGAAGAATCAATACCAGTCCATTCATCATGAGTCAATGCTATTGGATGATTCAATAACCAACATAACTGACATTGTTTATCCTCTGAGCTTTTTCATCACACATTCACAAACACTTTGCTCAACTTAAAGCTCACCAATGCATCGTGATCCATCCAGGGCTGTGTCATATCCCACAGGACATCTACAGACATAGCTACCGATGGTGTTGGCGCATTCACCTCCACCGCACAATCCAGGGATAGTTGAACACTCGTCTACATCTGAAAATGAAAGTGGAAGAGAAGATTTTAGCAACACCTTACAAATCCAACAAGGGGGAATTAGGGTTCCTGCCAAGGGATAGTCTGATATTTAATACAAAATTACTAAAATGATCACTATCTCCACTAATCTATCATAATCAACCAAATTACACTCATCACTTGTTGGCATGCATCTGTCATAAATGACAATGCCTGTCTTCTTTTCATATCATTTGTTGGAAGATTTCAGATGTTTTTCTCTCAGATTCTGGAGGTTAACCATATTACAATGCTCACAAATAATGCAGACATTTCTGACTACAAGGCTATCAGAGCTAGTAGGTTTGCTGCACATGGTTAATTCAGAGATGATGAAGCTACTTTACATTAGCTACTGTAAAAGGTTGACATATAAACATCTACAATTTCATTTTTGAATAATATTAAAATATATATGCTAAAATTTGTTCATAGAACAAAAAAAAGGTACAATAACCCATTTGAAGGCCTGCAGATTCTGCCTCTTCATGCTCACCATAAATGCACCTGAATTTGAATGAATGAATGTTTAGAAAGCAAGTTTTCTAAGAGTGTACCGGTACAGTATTCCAACTTTTTTCCTTTATAACGTGTCTATATTTTGGCAGCATTGCACTCGATACAGTCAAAGACCAAGAAATGACTGTAGAACATTTGACTGTTTATTCATTTTGCTTGATACTTGGGAATTCCATACTTATACCCACACCACAAATACATACACCAAATAACATTTGCATATGCAACTAAGTATTAAAAACCCCACAGGAGCAGGAGTTCTGGTTTTCCAGTTCTGGTATTTCTGGATTGCAATTCCTGAGCTCTGTAGGCTTTATTTCAGTTCTCTCCTTATTAAATCGATCATGGCAGAATAACAGGGACATGCTGATCCCTCCCAGGAAGTCATGACAGGTCCAACCAGGATGGCCTTCAAAAAAAAAATCTGATCCTATCTGGAATTCTTTCACACACTCTCCAGGGATTCTGGGAATCATGTTATTATTTCTGGGCAGAGGCGACCAAGCCGACTCCTGTCAACCCAGTGCACTCAGCATGAATGTGTGTGTGGGTGTGTGTTATGGCTGGTCTACTAGTCTGTTCGTTCCTCTTTCCTTGAATCCACACTGCACTAGAGAGGTTTGACTACACAGCCCCAGTAATGAACCCTTATAAATTCAACGAAGCAGGACTAAAAATAACCACTCTGTCCCTTCTTATAAACAAACACCAGCTGGAGATGGAGTGTGTGTCTCTCTCTCTGTCTCCAAGGTGAAGACTGGGCAGTTTCTCTCATGCACACCAGGAGAACTCCATCAGTGAGAAACCAGATTTATGAAACTGTGAGCTATGCTGGTGTTAGTTTAGCCTCCCTCTCAAATGTTTTTTGTCCAACATAGCTTAGAATTCTGGACTGGAGTTACTCACATTCTTTAAACAAATCTCTTTGAACAAATTTCCATAATATTGATTCTGATCCTGACTCTGATCACCACATTATCCTGATGACCCCAATTCACTCATGACCTTGATTTTGACCCTGTTCTTGACACTGACCCAGTTTATGGCCCTTCCAAAACTCTGACCTTGATCTTGACATTCCTATGTCTTTGATCTTGTCTCTGAATGTCTTATGATTCTGATTTTGGTCCTCCTATTATTGAAGCCTTTGAAGCTTTGAAACCCCCAACCATATGATCCTGTGACCATGACCATGATCCTGACCCTCCATGATTCCGGTCTTGACCATCCAAGAACTTTGATCTTGACCCATTCATACCTTCAGTTCAATTCAATTTTATGTATGTGGTGCTTTATCAATTTATCAACAGTATATACCTTTAATCCTGACACTTGACATGATGACCCTAACCCATAAATTGGATTTTAACCCATCATGACTTTAATTCATTCTGATCCCAATGCTACCATTATCCTGAGTTTTTCAAATTCTTTGAACAAATCCTTTTGAACAAATTCCAGTAATATTAATCCTGATCTTGACTGTGATCACCGCATGATCCTAAATATCCTAATCTTGATTCTAATCCTAATCCTGACCATGACTCCCACAACCCCTGCCTGGGCTTAAACATTCTATGACTTTAACCCTTAACATCCCATAATCATGATTGTCTCCCACTATCCTGAAATATCCATGACCCTGATCCACAATCAGATCATCCTCCTGACCCAAATTCCAACTGATCCTGATCATTAACCCGCCCTGACTCAGACCCCACAACCAGACCATTCCATGGTCCTGATCTCTATCCTCCCATGATCCTACTTCTGCTACCAACCAAGATGTGACACAAATTTTGAAAAACCTGATCCTTCCATCAGCTTGATCCTGATCTTGACTATATTCCATTATCCTGGTGTTGGGCCTCACAAGCCCTGATTCCAACTACAGTATTCCATAATGCTGATCTTGATTCTAGGGTGGCATGGTGGTGCAGTGGTTAGCAATGTCACCTCACAACAAGCAGGTTCTGGGTTTGAAGTTTCTGGTCATCCAGGGCCTTTCTATGTAGAGTTTGCATGTTCTCCTCATGTCTGTGCGGGTTTCCTCTAGGTGCTCCAGTTTCCTCCCACAATCCAAAGATGGATTAGGTCAACTGCCTACACTAATTTGCCTATAGGTATGAACATGAGTTTGAATGAGTGTCTGTCTCTCTGTGTTAGCCCCACAATTAACTGGCAACCTGTGTTTGTTGCTTGACCTTAGTGCAATTTTTGATACCATTGTTCATATTATTCTTCTAGATAGACTAGAAAATGTTGTTGGAGTTAAGGGAACAGCCCCCTCCTGGTTCAGGTCTTATCTGACTGATCATTATCAGTTTGTAGATGGTGACTTCTCTATGCCTACTAAAGTAAAGTTTGGTATTCCACAAGGCTCTGGCAGAATGCTCTTTTCTCTGTATAGCCAGATGAAAGCCAGATGACAGACACCAGCTTAACAAAATTGAGGAATGTATAAATGATATTAGACACTGGATGCTGTGTAACTTACTCCTATTTAATTCTGACAACACAGAAATACAACCCCAAATCAGAAAAAGTTGGGGTGGTATGGAAAATGCAAATAAAAAAAGAAAGCAGTGATTTCTAAATTTACTTTGA
>JAOTRR010000034.1:373305-388646 GCA_028570945.1 Gogo arcuatus
GACCACCAAAATCTAATCAGTTCATCTTTGAGTCCAACTGAACATTTGTACCACACTTGAAAAAATTCCCTCAAGGCGTTCTTGAGATATAGCAATCACAAGATACAGACGGACAGGCAACCAAAAACAGAATGCCTCCAGCCACAGCTTTCAGTGTCTGTGTATTTACTGTGTGTGTGTGCGTGTGTGTGCGTGTGTGTGTGTGTGCAGATGATGTATCTGGGTGCGGGTCTGTGTTGTGTTGGTGCTTTAGCCGGTCTCTCAGCTCAGGGTACCAGTCGCCTTGGTAACGCGTTGGGGATGATTGGCGTGTCAGGTGGTATTGCAGCTACACTTGGCGCACTCAAACCCTCACCTGAACTCCTCACACAGATGTCCCTCGCCATGGCAACTGGAGGAACTCTGGGTAATATTCACTCTGACACCACCTGCATGCATACAACCATGTTATTGGAACACACTCACTGATGATGGTGTTTATGGGCTTATACAGTGAATAGTGTGTGTGTGTGGATTGGAACGTGTCCTGAGGATGGTGTTTATAATGATGGTGTGTGTGTGTGTGCGTGCGTGCATGCAGGTCTCACCGTGGCTAAGCGGATCGAGATCTCAGACCTTCCTCAGCTGGTCGCTGGGTTCCACAGTCTGGTCGGACTCGCTGCAGTTCTCACCTGCATCGCCGAGTTCATGATCGAGCACCCGCACCTCGACACTCATCCGGCCGCCTCGGTACTCAAGTGTGTTGCCTACCTAGGGACCTACATCGGCGGAGTGACCTTCACTGGCTCCCTTGTGGCCTACGGCAAGCTGCAAGGTACAATTTCTAAACAGTGACACTGTATAGTTATTTCTGCTCCATGTTTATAGTACAATGTGTACAGTCTCATATTAGAGCCCTACATAGGGACAAAGTGTGCACTTCATCAAGTCCACTTCGCACAGTGTGATGTTTAAACATTTAAAAGACGCTGATTCTGATTCTATAGACTTCAGCGTTTGGGTCCAATTTAACACATTTTTGCTAAATTCACAGATTCACTCATTCTCAGTGCATGTATAAAACTGATTAGGGGCGGAGCTACGTATGAACTCAGTTTGTGATGTCATGAAATCAGATTCAAGTATACAGGATGACAGTTCAGATCAAAGCAAAATAATAAACCAATAAATTTGACTTTATATTCTGGGGAAATTATTTTAAAGAGGTGCTGCACACTTCAATGTGTTTGATCAGTAAAGTAAATTATATGACTGTACTGTGATGAAACACATCAGAGCTGGTGTTAATATCCATAAAATTACCATTTTTATAAAAAATCAGCATTTTATGGGTTGAAAATCGCTCAAAATGCCATCTGTTGGTTAAAATCACCTGAACCTTGCAAGGCCAATGCTGATATAGAGTCGCCTGTTCCGTACTTCTCGATTTATATAAAAAAAGAATGTTAATGTCCCATAATCAGAGGTGGCCCACCTCCCCCAGCCCCGCCCTTGAGTGGGAGTCTGTGAATCCACTCTCATTTGGAAATATATGCAGATTGAGACTCATCATTCACAGTTTAAACTATTTCCTCTACCTCCTGGGTGGAGTTAGGATCAGAGCTGGGGGTGGGTGAAGTTATACTTTAAAGCCACTAATACACAGTGAGGCAGAATTCCAAATGACCTCCTGCTCACTATATATGCTCACTACACAGGGTAATGAAATATATAGAAGAGAATATGTCTCACTTCTCTGTAATATCCTCTGTGTGTGTGTGTATACAGGTCTCCTAGACTCTGCCTCCCTGCTCCTCCCTGGTCGTCACCTGTTGAATGCTTGTCTGATGGCTGCCTCTGTAGGGGGGTTAGTGCCTTTCATGCTGAGTGATAGTTATATGACAGGGATGAGCTGTCTGCTCGCTGTCTCCGCTCTCTCCGGGGTCATGGTGAGACTAACACCACCCAAATACTACACCACCCGAATATTACACCACTCAAATATTAAACCATCTCAATATTAAAATACCCGAATATTACACCACCTGAATATTACACCATCTCAATATTACACCACCCGAATACTGCACCACCCGAATATTACACCACCCGAATATTACACCACCTGAATATTACACTCTCAATATTACACCATTTTGGTGTAAGTATTACATTTATTGGTTCATCTGATATCACACATCACCAATAAATAAGAATCACAGATTACAGCCTGTTATCACAAAATATTCAACAAGTATTCTATTGAGTGTCTGTATTTACATACTGTGTGTGTAGGGTGTGACCCTTACCGCAGCAATAGGCGGAGCCGACATGCCTGTAGTGATCACGGTGTTGAACAGTTACTCGGGCTGGGCTCTCTGTGCTGAAGGCTTCCTGCTTGATAATAACCTCATGACCATTGTGGGAGCTCTGATTGGCTCATCCGGGGCCATCCTCTCTTACATCATGTGTGTGGTGCGTATGTGAAAACTGTCTCAAATCACACACTGTGCACTATACTCACACATACTGTTATAATCACACACCGCATTCTGGATTTGTTATGTAGTAATCAAAACTTTCTGACCAATTGTGTGTGTGTGTGTGTGTGTGTGTGTGTGTGTGTATGACAGGCGATGAATCGCTCTCTTCCTAATGTGATCCTTGGTGGATACGGAACCACATCCACGGCTGGAGGAAAGCCAATGGAGATTGTCGGCACACACACTGAGGTGAACCTGGATCAGGCAGTGGAGATGATCAGAGAGGCCAACACCATCATCATCACACCTGGTCTGACACACACACACACACACACACACACACACACACACACACATACACACAATAAATCATTTAATAATTATAATTATTTGTCAATAATTTTGAGAGAATAATTTGATTTAAGAAGAAAACACTCATGGTTTAGAGTTAACTGATGATATTGGACTGGAAGACAACCCTGTAAATGCAGTCATTAACCAGTAGAGGGCAGTATTTCCTCATTTTATACTTTATACCCCATTATACCTCATTTAATACTCTATAACCCCCCCCACACACATACACACACATAACTATATACAGTCAAATAGTGTGTTTAATTAATATCATCAAGCATTGTCGTTTGATTTGTGTGTGTGTGTGAGCGAGAGAGAGAGAGAGAGAGGCATGTGGAGTTTGACTGTGTTTGGAGTTAGAGCTCCAGAAGATCCAGCAGTCTGAATCCAATGAAACGGAGTCCCCCCCGCCCCACACACACACACAATACTTTCACCAGGAGCAGTGACAGCTGTGTGTGTGTGTTTCAGGGTGGGGTCTGTGTGCAGCAAAGGCTCAGTATCCCATCGCTGACATGGTGAAGATGCTGACAGAGCAGGGCAAGACTGTCAGGTAAACACACACACACACACACACACACACACACACACACACACATACAAACACATACCTACCTACCTACCTATCACTCCAGCTCTATATACACAATTCTACAACATTCTCTCTCTCTCTCTCTCTCTCTTTCTCTTTCTCTGTCTCTCAGTGTTATTGTTGTAAATGACGAATGCAGTAGACTCACCACATTAAAACGTGAATAACACACACACACACATCTGGATCTGATATCAGGCAGTGAAAAACACACTGACAATACACGCACGAGTAGGAACCAGGCACTGCGACACTCCCATGGGCCTCTGTGTGTGTGTGGGGGGGGGGGACACTACACCCGGATCCTCTGCAGTGTTCGTTATTATTACCATCACTGTGACATCATGGCTCAGATATTTCAGGACAGAAATCCTGACTTTGGAGCAATGTGTTTATTCGTGTTTATCTGCTTGACTGTTGGACGTGTGTGAGCTAAGACTGAACTCTTCCACTCGAAACACATTCAACACTTTTGCTTCAACCTTTTACTCAAAGTTAAATTCTATACTATAAATCTGAAAAGTGCATGATGTGGGTTTCTGTGCTCCACATAGCAACAAGATACCCTGTTTTCTAGCTGTTGTTAAACTTAATACACGAAAAACAGACGGATGTCACGGTGGAGCAGTGTGTAGTGTTGCCTTCATACGGCTCCAGGGTTCCCTGAAGCTCTGGTTAATGTCTGTGGGAATGTTCTTACCATGTGGGTTTCCTCCAGGTTCCGATTTATGCTCAAAAAACATGTCAGTAAGTGGATTGGTGACACTAAATTTCCACTAGGTGTGAATGAGTATGTAATGGACTGCTATCCCATCCAGGGTGTATTCCCGCTTTGTGTCCAGCATTCCTGGGATAGTCTGCAGATCCATCACCACCCTGACAAGGATAAAGATCTTACAGCAGATGAGTGAATGACAACAAGACACTGAATAACAAGACATGTTACCTGATCGTGTTAACTGGCCCTGGAAACAGAACAGAGCAAACTCACCTGAAGTATTCAGGTAGACCTGAGAGGATTCCTGAGTCAGGAACAGCTTTCACACTCAACCAAAAATATTTGAGAGTCCAACTTCTTTACTTCAGACAACCAGGTTGAGCAGGATTGTGGAGGTCCTGAGGAAGTTTCTTCATGACTTTTATCAAGTCCATTCAAGGGGGGTGAATACTTATGAATGGCATTGTGTTGGCTGTGATCTTTTCACCAAACATCGGTCATTTCTTTTCAACTTTTGAGAGTACATACCATGCCTTAGTTCAGTTGATGACAGTTCCTCAGAGGCCTTGCCTTGATTCTGGATGTAAACGTGGTTCTGTATATTTGGGAAGCTTCAGTGCTCAAGAAGGTGTGATCTGGAATTCAGGTCTGAGATGCAGAGGATCAGTTCTGAATCAGCGTCCTGATAACTGCTTGGAAAGAAGACAGCTTAGGAGGTGATGATGGTTGTGACAGGAGACCATTTTTTCATGGTTTGATGGTGAAGGTCAAAGGGTCACTGTCAAGAACGGCATCCACAATTAAAACATTTCTCCAGAATCCAAGAGAGCCAGAAGGAGGACAGCTTCTGCGGTTATGGAGCCTGCTGGTGGTAGATTGTTCCTGGGTGGATCATGTCTAAACAGCTGAGGCTATTGGTAAATGGTGACAAGAAAAGTTTTGTAGTCCTTTTAAGAAAAGGGTCACATGAGGAGGGCTGCTGGGGATAAAAGGAGATCCAATAATGAGGTTTATGACCCAAATGGCAAGATCATTTTGCACAAGAGTTGGTGAATTGGATTGTGGTAGAGGTTGTGAGACCATATGAAGATACTGCAGGGAATTGATGGACATGTTTTTAGTAGTAAAGTCCAGCAGAGTGAAGAATGCTGAAAAATAATATCTATAAGGTTAAAGACTTGCTGGAATCAACAGGCAAGACTGGATTTGGGAGACTAGCAAGAAGTAAATCTATAATTACTGTAGAAATGACTGAAAACTAATGGATCGGGCAACATCCACAAAGAGCTGCAAGTCTTCAGGTTCAGATAACAGATCCTAGTAGAAGAAGATGAAGCTGTTTACATGCTGGAGAAAGAGAACCAATGAAAGTTCCTTAAGGAAGGAGTCATCCAGGGTGACAATGAAGTCCAGCAAAGGGACTGATAAAAAGATGCTCTTAAACTTGCTTTGGAGTACGGTGTGAATACTGGAGGCTAGATAAAGATAGTTTAGCTTGAGTAAGGAAGGCATGGAAAGATGTTTCCAATCAGATGCTGTGGAATTCCAGAGAGGTTGAATGAAAGGCTGTGATCTAATAAGATTCTTCTCCGATTCCAATTCTTCTCTTCAAAAAAGAGAGGCTGCGATCCTGAAGGAGAGAGGTAGTCAGGAACAAGATGGGAATCAAAAGACGTCTTCAGTTAGGGGTTGAAATAATCTCTGAATTACTCTGGATTTTTTTTTAAAAATCAGAGATGATCTCGGAGTTGGACAGCACCATGCCCTGCTTGTTTAATAAAGGAAGTGAGATCATCAATAGTTGAATACCAGGGTGTGGAATTTGGAGAGGGCACTATACCACTAACAGAATCCATTTGTTACAGTACATTTTTGCCAGAGTATTTGAAATGCAGAGGGGAGAAGAGGCCAATCATGAAGCCTTCAGAAACTTCATTCGCTGGTTGGGAGGAAACAATGGACCTCATACAGAATATCAGTCTTTTAGTAAAGTTGTGTGTAAATATTTTCATAGCCAAACTGAACTAAAAATTTCGTGCCAGATTTACAAAAGTTTCTCTGATTTTCATCATGCTCAAGTGCGTATGTAGATAAGAGCTAGTCAGCTGTAAATTACACAACAGAAGTAGCCACAACACAAAGAGAGGTTTCTGCCCGGAGGACTTACTGATGGACCCTTCAATAGTTCGTGGTCTGAGTAAGTTGAACTTAATTGTATTTAGCTATTGTTTAGTTACCTAGTATCAACAAGACAATAATAACATTAACAATGTCTCTATTCAATAATAAAACCTGAAAATATGGCTATCTTAAGACTTAAATCATCAATAAAGTTAAGTCCAACTCGGGTCATAAAGCACTGTAGGGTCCATCAGTAAGTCCTCCAGGTGGAAACCTCTCTTTGTGTTGTGGCTATTTGCATCACATTTCTGTTTTTGTGTGCGTTGTCTGAATTTGCAGCAGACACATTCTCAAATCAAACTACTGTAAACTTTATTTGTTTGCGTTCTATATGTTTGCAGTCATTTTCTAAATTTGCAAGACGTTTCGTGGTGCAACTACGCGTTGTCGAATCGATGCATGTGTTTTCTGCATTTGTGAGTGTTGTCTTAATTTGGTAGTGTTGTGGTTTGTCTCAGCCACTGTATAAACACTAATACATGACGGCACAGCGAAGAACAGCTGGATAACCAAAGAAGCTAGAAGTGATGGGGAAAACAGCATTAGTTCCTACAGAATGTGGGGACTGCAGTTAGGACCATCAGTAATGACTGAGTGTCAGTTCCTCAGAGGAAAATGTTTCAATGGAAAGTGGGAGGACAGAAACGGGAATATAAAAGAAAATCATAATGGAGTTTCAGTGTTTGTTTTTTTTTTCCTAAACTTCAGCTAACTTTGTTAAATCATGCACGATGTTGTGAAACACATTTTACAAAGAAAGAACAACATGACTTACATCTCGAGGTGGAATAGACTAATCTAATAACAGTGATATAACACTCTCCATCTGCTCTGCGTTGCTTCATCCTGATTCATCATGATCTGATTAGATAAACTGAGTGATAATAAAATCAGTTTGATTTAATAATCAAATTAAACTTTTCCCAACAACTGTAACCTCAGGTTTGGGATTCACCCAGTCGCAGGACGCATGCCAGGACAGCTGAACGTGCTGTTGGCCGAAGCTGGAGTTCCTTACGATGTTGTTCTGGAAATGGATGAAATTAATGAGGATTTCCCTGGTGAGGCTCAGTGCACGCACGCACACACACACACACACACACACACACACACACACACACACACACACCAGAACCAGTTATCTGGGAACCACATTTTGTCATTATAACCAGTCCCAGGAAACAAAAAACAGACATTTATTCAGTTATAAAAGTAAGATTCAAAGAATCACTGATTCATGTGCTGTGTGATTCAGAAAGTTTGAAGTGAGGAATCACTGATTCATGTTGTATTTGATTCATACTCAAATACAATAACATTATAATATTAAAAGTTACTGATATAGATTTTATCAGTTAAAAAAAAAAAACCCTAATTATTTACTTTCAAAAATTCAATTTTATTTGTTTAGTGCTTTTAACAACAGACATTGTCACAAAGCAGCTTTACAGAAATATATAAATTCCAGATATAAATTTTACATTTATCAATATTTTATTTAAAAACAATCATATTCAAACAAATGTCATTGAATCAGAACTCTATGGATTTGTAGATCCAAATCAATAATCGTAGCACTGAATCTAATGATCTGTATTTTAAAAAGATTCAGAGTCACTGATTCATATTTTAGAAGTGAATCAGTTTGTATCTCCTCCTCTCGGAGTTCAGATATGACATTAACACTGTGTGAATTTCTCAGAAACCAGTTTCATGGCTACAATTATAGATTTGTGTGTGTGTGTGAGAGAGAGAGGAAGAGAGAGAGACGTGATGGGTTATTTTGCTTGTTTGTTTTTATGAAAACTTTTTCCAAACAAAGAATCATATTCAGTCATCAATCACAGAAGAATCACAGAGTCATCTTCTGTACTCAGCCACAGTAATTAAAACCAAACCAAATCACTGAATCTGAAAACTCTTAAATAACCTATTAAATAAGGGCCGTATTCAGTCATCAACCAAACTGAATAAAGAAATGGGGAGTAATGATTTAGAAATCTCTGGAAGAACAAAAATGCAAAGACCCCATGTTTCATATTTGTCAATAATAAAAATTCAGTATTGGCGATGCTTCAGAACTGTTATCCAAACAAGGATTCAAAAGAAATAAACCAAGTCATGGCACTGATTCAGGAATCTCTGGAATAAGATTAAAAGAGTCACTGAGTCATATGCTGGCACTGATTCAATTCGTGCAGATTCAGAAATCAGATTGAATGTTAATGCTGTGTGAAAGCATCCAAAAACTTTCACATCCAAGCGCTGTGTGTGTATGGGGGGGTGGGGGGTGGGGGGTTGGTAAATAAATAAATGATTCATACAAACAAGCTGTGGAAATAATTCAGAATGTTTAAAGAATCACTGAGTCATATTCTGTGTCAACTACAATATTTAACACAAAATACTATGAAACTGATTCAGAAATGAAAGAATAGATTTAAAGAGGCACTGATTCACTGACTGATATCCTGTCATGAGGGGGAAAAAAACTGGCCCTGCCTCATAGTGGAGACAGTTTATTCAAACTGATTTCATCACTCATCAACCACAGAGCATAAACAAACTTCGCTGCATCGTATTCTGTCTTTTATCATGTTCAAATCTTTTGACTAAGATTCAAATCCATGAAATGTTATGTAAAGAGTCACTGATTCATATTCTGTCCTAAGAGATATTAATCTCAGTCCTTCCGCAGAAATAAGAAGAATGAATTATTCACAATGTCATCAGTTACGGTGCTAAAACGAATCATGGTGATGATTTAGGAATCAGTGAAATGAGATTTAAAGAATTACTGAGTCGTATTTTATCATGAGGAAAATGAATCAAAACAAAGAATCGCTTATTTCTATTATCAGTCATGGTGATAAAACAAATCTTTGGCAGTGATTCAAAAGAGTCAAATTCATTCATTCACTCACCATTCAAGCAAACATGGAAGTGATTCAGTAATATACAGCATAAGATTAAAAAGGTAATTGTTGATGTAAAACAATGTTTACAGTCCAAATATAGTGAATCAGTGATTTATAATCCGAGTCATATTCATGTGAACACAGTGAAGTAATGAATAGACTCCGAGTCAATAGATTCCAGTAGAGATTAGAGGTGACATTTAACACTGTGTGAAGTTCTCAGAAAACCTTGCTTCATGTCCAAGCAATTGTGTGTGTGTGTGTGTGTTTTGACTCTGTAAGGATTCATTTTCATCCTTTAATTGTGTACAGACACGCAATGTTTTGGAGCAACAGTGTACACAGCTGATAATCACGCAGAGCTGAGCCTGGACGTGTGTGTGTGTGTGTTTGTGTGTACTTCAGAGACTGATCTGGCACTTGTGATCGGAGCCAACGACACGGTGAATTCAGCAGCCCAGGAGGATCCAAACTCCATCATTGCCGGGATGCCTGTGCTGGAGGTGTGGAAGTCTAAACAGGTCAGAATGTAACACACACACTGATATCCCACCTTCTGAACATGACGATGGAGATGTTATGGAACTGGCTCGCTCTTCTCTGTTTATAGACTTAGAGATGAAAGGGGCCATTAGTCTGTGAGTCAAAGCCCCACACCCTTGGGTTAGAAAAGCAGACCTCAGAACAATCTGTTTATCATTCTCTGTGAGAACGTACAAGCATTCCTGTCAAAGCTTCCATGTACCAACCCTTCATTCATCTTTACTCTCTGCTAGTTCACCATATGTTGTTGTTGTAAGACAGGTATTTGTTCCAGAGGTAGGCTACACCTTTGACTATAGCCTCGAGAAGACCTATATGACCAAGATTACCAAGTATCAACAACTGCTGAGGAACATCTCAGAGCTTGGATACTGATCTCCATATACTGCAGCTTAGGTCATGTCCACAGGCTGGTTATTATAGGTGCTTTCAGACCAGAGGAACCTTTTCATAGTTCTTAGAACTGTTGGAGGAAGTTCCCCCTTTTTTGTGTGTCCACACTGCAGGAACTGAGGGTGATCATAGTTCTTAGAATGCTGTTTTGAGGGACTTTTTTATCTCCTACTTCAGGGTAGGTTCTCTCCCAGCACAAGAGGAACCATGAGTGATGTAAGTGTACGGTGATTGGTCGAACACGAGCCAATGCAGCACCAGCAACCGCCATTTTTAAAAATCTGTGTAAAGCATTAGCAGTTTAAACAACAGTTCTTAATGTTAGCGTTAAAAAATGGAAGAAAAAAAAACATGGACAAATGGAGCGACTGTGAAGTCCAGACTTTATTGAGTGTTTTTGCGATGGAGGAAATACATCACGTCTTTGACGCGTCTAAGTGAAATATAAAAACCTTAATTTAACTAAATGTCCTTGTCCATGAGTGTTTTTTAGCTATCACAAGAAAACCCTTAGCCTATAAAATAATAATCCACACTAACATGTTAGGGAAACATTCAATTTTAATCAGTCACTAATTATTTTCCTCCACTCTTTATAATGTAAAATAAAGAATTTACTGTCAGCACTAACACTTCCTGCCCCCCCATTCTACAGTTCAGTGGAACGATCGGTTTCTATAGAAACATGCGACTGAAACAAGACACACGAAAGTGGACAAGTTTAAATCCTGATGTTGTAGTTTGTTGTTTTCACAGAAACACAAGAACACTGATGGACAAGACGCACAATCACATGAAAACAAACAAACTAGTGACGTCGCTATAGCAACCATCGGACTGCTTACGTCACTTCAGTGTTCCTAATAGCAGTGCAAATGCAAACAGGAAAAAAAAGAAGCCCTTGATGGTGTGTAGTTCAATGAGACCCTATAACTGTTTGGTCTGAAAGCTCTGAATGGGTTCCAAAAAAGGAGCTAATCAGTTAGCAGCATCTGCTGTTATCATCACACACTGTACCTGTAGACTTCATAATCTCAACAGGGACCGTGTTTAACTGTATGGTGGTGTCTTTCTCTGCACCTCTGTTGTGTGCGTGTGTGTTCAGGTGATTGTGATGAAGCGGACGCTGGGTGTGGGTTACGCCGCTGTAGATAATCCCATCTTCTACAAAACCAACACGGCCATGCTGCTGGGAGACGCCAAGAAAACCTGCGACAGTCTGCAGGCGAAAATCAGAGACACCCTCACCACCAATTAGGAGAAATGACATGTATTCTTCAGCACACTCGACTACACACTCAGTAATAAAGTGAACACATGGCGTCAGCTCCGTGTGCTGATCTGTAAATAAAATATATATCAGTAATACAGCAGGAGGAGAGAGAGCAGGTGGGGGTGGGTGGAGTTACTGTGGAGGAATTCTGAAACACCACTGATCATGGAACTGTGTGTGTGTGTGTGTGTGTGTGCGCCAGTCTCCTCCTTACACTCTGCCCTGTTTGGCTTTTCTGATCAGTTTGTGTAGAAAGGTGTAGAAGAAGAGCAGGTTGTCGTACTCTCCTCTGTACTCCCTCCGTAAACAGTGGATGTGGAAATCCTTCAGGAAGTAATAAATGGCCTCGATGGTGGCTAAGTACGTGTCGGGAGATCCTCGCTGGTGACGCCAGAAACATGTTTTCCTCGATTTCAGCTCTACACGTGGAAACTCTGTGAACACAAAAACACACACACACAAACACACAATTAAAAGCCTCCTGAACTCTACAGTGTGGTGTTTAAATGTTTAAATGTGTGTTTGCTCCAAATAAACACATTTCCTCCCTAAATTCACATTTTTTCAATTATTTGTGGGCAGGGCTACATATGAGCTCAGACTGAGATGTCACCAAGTTATCTTCACTGCTTCAAACCAATCACAGTCTGATATGCAAATTACTACAGAGACAGAGAGACGAAGAAACAGACAGACAGAGAAAGACAGCTAGAGAGCAAGATAGCAAGAAAGACATATATAGAGAGACAGAGAGGATGAGTATCAGTAGAAGACAGGATGTAAAGAGAGCTAGCTTAGTAACAGTTAGCAAACCTGCTAGCTAACTTAGCTAATGCTAGTGATAAGCTGTTAGGGATGTCAGGGGGCTTGCGGGCGTGTCCTCATTTGCATACACAGGCATATTCAGAAGGGTGTTTTTAATGAGGGTGAAGGTAGAGAGATGTTCAGCTGTTTTTAGGCATTAAAAGTACAAATAAATAAATAAATAAATAAACCAATACATATTAAATGATTTAGTGTGTGTGTGTGTGTGTGTGTGTGTGTGTATTACCCTGTAGCCGTTCGTCTGTGATGATTTTAGTGGTCTGGTTCCAGGTGCTGTCAATGAAGATGACCCTCTGAACCTGACAGGTGTGTTCCTGTTTGTGTTGTGTGTGTTCTGACGTGTGTGTGTGTGAGTGTGTGTGTGAGCTGTCACTCGTCTTCTCCAGTTTGGGTTTCTTGGTCTCTCTGTCCTCAGCCAATCTCTCTGCTCCTCTTTTCCTTCCGTTCTTACTGATATAATCCGCCAGCTCCTGAACCGTCATGGAGTCTGGACCTGGAAACACCAGAACCACCTGGAAACGAGACACAACACACACACACACACACACACAAGTAATACAACCAGATCAACAGTAAAGTGTGAGGAACATGAAATGATATTAATAATGATGTGTGTGTGTGTCTGTGTCTGTGTATGAGAGAGAGAGGGACTCGTACATTGTGTGTGTGTGTGTGTGTGTGTGCGCGCGTGAGAGAGACTTGTACATTGTGTGTGTGTGTGTGTGCGCGTGAGAGAGACTTGTACATTGTGTGTGTGTGTGTCCAGCTCTGGGATGCAGGGGTACGTGTAAATGGAAACATCGTCCGGTGCGATGAGTTTGGCGTGAACTGCAGTGCTCTTCCCGTCCGTCTCATTCGGATGTTTAATGATGTCAATCTTTACAGGAAGCTGAAACACACACACGCACACACACACGCGCGCACACACACGCACACGCGCGCACTCACACACACACTTACAACCAGCAGTAAACACATCTGTATTTACTCTAACCTAATACTGTGTGTGTCTGTGTGTGTGTGTGTGTGTGTGTGTGTGTGTGTGTGTGTGTCTCTGACCTTGATGTTGGGGATGAATTGAGGGTTGAGTCCCACCAGGCAGCAGCAGGTGTAGCAGTAGAGGAGGCGGGAGGAGCCACACGTGGGGCACTTTAACCTGCCTGTGTGATGAGCTTCATCCAGTACAGTGTGAGGAAAGATGACTAAACCCCGCAGAGGATCATCATCATCATCATCATCCTTCTTCTTCTTCCTCACACACTCCTCTGATCCATCAGCAAGTCCATCATCATTCTTCTTCACACTCTCACCATGATCCTGTCTGTCCTCTCCTGTTTGAGACATCACCCTCACCTTACACACACACAGATGTTTTTTATTTATTTTAAAAAGCTGTTATTGGGTCAATCGCTCTTCGCTGTATACTTTGGCACAAAGGGAGAAAACATCACCTAAAGATGAAACCCATCTGTTGAAGGTTCCACATTACTATTTATCCTTTTTACTTTAGATGTTATATTTCTATATTTTATACTGATATCTAATTCCTTCTATGTAGCTTGGAACTGCACACTGAATCTCGTTGTACATGTACAATGACAATAAAGGGATTTATATTCATTAGGAACAGGTTATTTAACCAACTGCATTGTGCAGAAAGATGAAACAGGGCCTCAGTTTTGGGATAAAGGGACAGACTTTTCCAGCAGTGGGACAGAGATGTCTGCTGCACCTGATGTCTGCTTGTGGCTACGGCCTCGTGTTTTATCCTCCACTGGAGGTCAGCTGTCTGTCTGTCAATCATACGCATATACAGGGACCACCAGCGGCCTTCCGGGGAAGCGTCAGTGCCACTGAACTGATGGAACTCCTTTCAGGAGATGTGCGCAGCAGACCTTCACCTGCACACAGGTTATGTAGGGAGCTTCTCCCCCAAAAAGAGCAGGAACGTCATTAAGGACGTCCATCCCTCCATAGTGCACGGGCAGATGGCCCTTTAAGAAAACTTGCCCCATGTCTCCATATTTCTGTGATTTAATGTGATTTAATAAACATGTAATATGAACTAATTTTAATGTTCTGTAATGTTGACTTTTCTGTGCATCAGCAGGCTGAACAGTTTCTGAATAAAGGAAACTTTATTTCCTTTAATTCACTGAATACCTGCACTTTTTTAAATTATATATAAGCGTTAATGCTTTTTTATAGTTAAACTGATCTGTTATAGCTGTAATTAGACTGTTTTGGGGTATTTATCGAAAACAGTAATGCGCATGCGCATACATATTCCCCAGTGCAGATGCCATCTTTATTCAGAGATTAGCAATGTTAGCTAACAGGAAACTAGCTATCCATTTAGCGCATAAATGTTACAACACTCACCTTCACAGAAATCACAGAGAGTCATAAATAATAAATAAACGTAGCTAAATATCTGTAATATTATTATAGCCGAATACTTCTCCTAGCTTCAATGCTCGCGTTATGGCTGTGTTAGCTATGTACCGGAAACACTCGTACTTGACACAGGAAGCGTTTAACTGGAGCGTTTGTGCCGTTACCAGGTAACCAGCCGAGATTTGCGGCTTTTAGATAAAATGTCTAAACCCGACTTAAAGAGAGAATTAAAGCCCATAAGCACATTTGAGGAATTTGTTCGGTTTCCAAGATTGGTAAGGAAATTAAATTAAAATTAATAATGGCTAATAATTAATATTTTATTAAAAATAAATAAATGAAAAAATAGTTTAATGGTAGAACATAAACATAAACATAGCTTCTAATCATTGACGTCATCACTGATTATTTATGGTAACGAATTAAATTAATTACCCTTATTAAATTTTAGCTGTAATAAAACCAAGATTAAATGTTTATAGCTTTATATCTTACAGAAGAATCAGACGTGTGAACAATGTGAACTCAAGTACACACGAAATCATGTGAATAATGTGATATAAATAAAACCACAGGTCCTGCATGTGAAAAATAATAAAATACATGAAAATCACTGGTGTGTGTTCAAAAATCACACACACACACACACACACACACACACACACACACACACACACACACA
>JAOTRR010000034.1:637079-649206 GCA_028570945.1 Gogo arcuatus
TGTGTGTGTGTGTGTGTGTGTGTGTGTGTGTGTGTGTGTGTGTGTGTGTCTTGACTCCAGGATTCTAGGAACCCTCAGTTGTACACACACACACACACACACACACACACACACACACACACACACACTCATCAGCAACACATTCTCACAATATTAAATTCTCAAACTGTGATAATCGGCTAACTTCTTTTTTTTAAACATTTTTGGATCCATTCTGTCCTCAGTGTTTCTCACACTCTCGTGGGTCCCTTTGCGAGTTGGCTGCCTAAGTAGGGCAGATAAAGTGGCATGTGTCCTTCTCACAGAAGACAATCCCATAATTCCATGAGAGAATTAAAAAAACAACATGGAGGTCAGAAAAAACATTAAAGCCATGACAAAACATTGAGAATTTAATATCAGCACACACTCTGATTGCATGGCGTGTGTGTGTGTGTGTGTGTGTGTGTGTGTGTGTGTCTCACCTTGTACTCAGAGGCCTTGATGGGGCAGTTCTGGGTGTTGTTGCCTTGTGGGGGGGAGTGTGGGGGGCAGTCCTCGGACTCTTTTCCACTGTGATACACCACCCGATCCGAGATATGGATGCTGGAAGCACAGCCCATGCTTCACTCCCGCTTCTTCCTCTTCTTCTTCTCGTCTCGTTATGTCCTCCAAGCCAGGACGCCTAGCTAGGTCTTTCTTTTTCACTCAAGTTCTCCACTCCTCCTTTCTTTGTCCAGACCTGTTATGTCCTTCCCTTAGAAAGCCTTTTAGATAGCAAGTTCTCCAAACCAGAACAGGCACGTTATGTTCTCTAGTTGATCTTCTTTTTACCTCAAGTCCTCCACGCAGGGCCTCTTAGATTCACTAGTCGACTTCTTGATCTTCTCAATTCCTGAGAAAAGCTGAGATACCTTCTCCTCTTGATTATCTTCTTCTTCCTCCCTTTGGCTTGGCTCCTTCAGATCAGGCCTGGTACGTTCTCCACTTGTTTCTCTACTTCTTTTTGTTCCTTAAGTCCACCAAGAAGGCCCTGTAGATACTCTACAAAGTTCCTCAAACCAGGCCAGGCACGTTATATTCCCTAGTTCTTCTCATTGAGTTCTTCTCCTCCAACCCAGGCCTGGTCACGTTCTCCACTTGTTCCTTTTTTTTCCACATCCACCTAGAAGGCCCTTTAGATACTCCACATAAGTTCTCCAAACCAGGCCAGGAACATTATGTTCTCCACTTGATTATCTTCTTCTTCTCCTTCTCTTTTTGTCCTTTATTTCCCTGTTTGTATGCATTAATAATAATAACAATAATAATAAATGATGACACTAATAATAATAATAATAATAATAATAATAATAATAATAATAATAGTCTATCTTCCGCCCCCCCCCCCCCACCCTGACCAGGAAACAGATTTCCTCTCGCGCTCAAACTCCATGGAGCTCCATTTTAGATCAAACCCACTTCACCATCATCACCATCATCTTCATCACCATCATCATCATTAAGATCATCATCACCACCACCACCACCACCACTCCGTCATTGTCACTGAAACCTCTTTTAAAGAAAGAAAGAAAGAAAGAAAGAAAGAAAGAAAGAAAGAAAGAAAGAAAGAAATGCTGCCTTGTAGTTAGTTCCAGGCCGTAGTTTGATCCATGTTTGGCCTTGTTTTATTTTTTGTATGTTTTTTTTTACTCCACCCTGAAATCTGAAGAGAGAAGATCAGCTTTTAGTGACGGAGGAGATCTTCTGCGCTTCACAGCCTTTCAACAGGCGAAAATATTCCCTCAGCATTACTGCGGCGGATTAATCCTGCGCCTTTAGACACCCCAGAAGGGACGTTTTACACCCAAAAAAGCGCAGTTTCCGAGGCGGTGAGCTCACGCGCTCGCATCCGAGATGGACACGAAAAGATCCGCGGTTTCAGAGAAGAAAAGGGGGAAAGCGCTCAGAGCAGAATCACACGGCCTCCGATTTCTCCTCTTTTACAAGCAAAAAAAGGAAAAGAGATGTAGGCTAGAGGCTGTCAGATTGTCTGCGGGTAACCCGCTCAGGATCCAAGCACAAAAAAAGAAAAGAAAACCCAGCCCCGATCTGATCTGCGCCCTGCACTTCTCCGGTTCGGCCCTGAGCGCGTCGGCGGAGCGGAGCGGAGAAACGGCACAAGAGCAGCGGAATAAATGGTGTTTTTCTGCTCCTCGTCTTTTCCAGTCCTTCAGCGCTGCTTGACAGCAGCAGATCCAATAAAAGCACGCGCGAGGATTGACCTACAGCCTCTAATGACGTCAATGCAAATGAGGCGCGCGCGGCCAATCGGAGCAGAGCGCAGCCGGCCTGGGAGGAGCGCGCGCGCGGCGGCAGCTTTGAAATGAACACTTGGCTTTGATGTGATATTTACACAGAATCTTTTACATTTTATTCACCAAATCACACACTTGCACATTTATATCTGTATATATAGAAATATATCTTTAGAGATAAACAAACTAATGCCATGTGGATACACAAACTGTTTATTCTTCACAACAATGAGGAGCAAACAATACAAACAAACAAACAAACAAACAAAGTTATACAGAAAGAAATGAACCAAACACAATATTTATAGACAAATCATTTTAATACAATATTGATATAGAAATAAGTGTATAGGCTCCTACAATTTATTTCTGATATACTATTACTATTAATAAAGTGTTGTACAGAAAATAGAAATAAATGTGATTATTTTTTGTCTCCAAAAATATTTGTACATTCACACACAAAATATTTTAAAAATACAAAATGTTAAGGCTACTATATAGAAATAAATCTACAAATTAATATGATGTGCGTACTAAAACTAATATTTGGAATAAAGACTAAAATCTCTCATTTAAAAAATCATCTGATAACAAAAGAAATCAATAATATCATGGAGAAAGAAAAAACAGTGATGATGTTTATACAAAAAATTGACTACAATATGTAAATAGAAATCATTCAAGAAATAAAAACTAGTATCAATTTAGAATAAAAATGATTTGCTGTTTACAAGAAAAATAAATGGTCTGATGATGGAACCAAATGCTGTTATATAGAAAGTCAGTGCCAGTGTTACACTGCCTCAATTTCTACATTTATACACAGATACACATTTTAATACAACATGTACATATATAGAAATAAATCTAATACGGTGCGTATACAAACCTTTCCCCCTTGTGTTTACTTTTGGAACCAAAACAAGAAAAATGTTCTGATGATAGAAATATATCCTGTACTGTTATACAGTGTGTGACGATTAGACACGATAGCATGGAGGCTATAAACCAGCCGTGATAAATTAGCCGTGTAGCTCAAGAGCAAAACTGAACAAGAAAATCCAGACATCAAGCACGTCTTCAGTGATCAACGAACGTCTTCATTTTTGTACAGATTTGGAGAAATTTGGATTTCAGAAAACATTTTGGTAAAAAAAAAAAGAAAGAAAGAAAGAAAAAGAAATACACTCTGCTACAACACTAAGATTCTAAATCTTTTGCCTTTAGACATTTGTTTTTATTTGATGCATGAACCTTTATTATCTTTAAAGATGAGGGGGGAAAGTCTGGAAATTATATTCCTGATGAAAAGAACAGAGTTTACATCCCACGAGTGTCAGAAAAGCTCCTGAGCAATGCTTTAGTAATTAGTGTTATTATTTATTAAGGCTCTTAGGCCTTGGCCGCTCGGCTCTACGCCTGGATCGGATTCTCCCTCAGGAGTAAGTGGCTTTATACAAAAGTGTCTGCTAAATGGATACCAGCAAATGAAAGTTGTGTAATTGTGTTTTGTGTAGTTTTAAGACAGATCCACAATGAGATCAGTCAGTGCATTGCTCTGTGAAAGGCGTTCCCCGAGTTCTCCTTTTATTTCTGTGTGGTTAAACCAGCACTGACGCTTACTACAGCTGGAATAAAAGATTAAAGACTACAGTTCATTGTATATTATGTTGTTAGAGTGATATAAACTCCTACAGCTCACATGGTGCACAGGGGTCGGGGGTGGGGCAACTTTATTAAAGGCCACGCCCACACAACAACACTATCATATAAAACTCTCATCAGATTTCTACAGCCTCTGTACAACATATACTACTTGATAGAGCGACAAAGCGACAGGTGATGTTTATTGAGATTTTCTCAATTTCATGTTATAAATTAGGTATAATGCAGTAAAGCAACAAATCCAAATGATTGGCTTGAATGATTCAATCCTCTGACGTTTCTTCAGTTTCCCACTCACAAATTCAGACCTGTAATTAGTTCCCATTTACTGTTTGATGCAAAACTGGAAGCACAACTTATAACTGTGGTTTCATCATAAATGTGTACAGAGACGTTAGGAAATAAAGTAAAGCTTGGAAGGAGGTAGCACAGATCATTGGTGCCTCTGGTGAGTGTACGTAGCTAGTACAGTTAGCTCGCTTTGCTAATCTGAGAAGGAAGCTAGTATGAACCTGAGCATGGAACATTAAAATGACACAACAGATTTTCACACTGATAAGTGCTTTAATTGTGTTTAATTAATTAGCTTTAGAAGGTATATATCGCTACTACAACTTCTCATAAGAACTAAAAAAAAAAAAACACTGGACAGGCCACGCCCACAACTGACAACAATAGCAAAGAGACAAAGTGCAAGCGACACGACTGACTTGTCACATGCTAGTGTGAACGTAGGGTCATATAACCTGGTTCAAATTAGAAATAAAATCGTAAATCAAAACACAAAATCCCAGATACTATCTCATTGTTAAATACAAAGACTATCAAATTTATCTGCACACGTGACTCTTTGTTTATTGACTATTTTATCAGTTTATTGACTATTTTATCAGTTCGCCTGAGGACAGATCCTGACTTGTCCAGCAAAACAGAGAGACGAGGCTGTTCACATAGGAACACACAGATAGGTGCAAAATTAGACGAAAACCCAACCCGCAGTGTGTTAGAATAGTGTTAAAGCCACCACTAGCTTCCAGAACAGCTTCAATGCTTCAAAGACACAGATTCAACACGTCACTGGAGGGATAGAACCTCATTCTTCATTTTCTCCTTTAATTCCTTACCTCTCTGTAGCTAGCTAAATAGCTAAGTAAGGTTAACTCACAAATTAGCCACATAAGCCAGCTACAAAAGCTATGAAGTGACATTATGTTAGTCCACAGACACTAATATGACAGTTAGGTACAATACTAGTGATTCACTTACAGTTGTAAACAATTTCTCAAGTTATTCACTTACATTCAAGATTCAAGATTCAAAACTTTATTTGTCACTTGTGCATTCGTCGCTGGCACAAATTCATCACTGGCACTATGATTCACCTATGATTCACTAACATTTGTAAATGACTCTTCCAATGATTTGCTTACTGTACATTCATAAATGACTCCTTGAGTGATTCATTTACATTTGTAATCGACTCCTCAAGAGATTTTTTTTAGACAGTCTGAAAATATTCTGCCACATCACAATAAAATGTGTGAACCCCAGCAGTGCTGTGAAACTTCACAGTGTCTATATCTAATAAAGACAAATCTACAAAGTCATACAGACTTCCTGTTTCTTACTTCCTGGAGATCCCCTAGTTCCATAGTCCTTGTCACTTTGCTTTCCTGTACTTTCCTATTTTTACTGTTAGTTATTAAAGTTCATTTCATTTCCTCATTCCAGCCCCTCTTATTTCCCCAGTTTCCTAATTACAGTCTCTTTTAGGGTCCCAGGTTTTTAAAGCGCTTTTCCACTGTGTGTCTGTTTCCCATCATATAACATTACCCTTGAAAGTAGGAGGAGTTTCTCCAGAGGTTATCAATCGTTTAGCACAAGGAGTAAAATACTGTACTACTGGAAGCTGGTTCTGTCGCATGTCTCCCTCAGCAAGGACAGAGTGTGGAGTAATGGCAGTGTGTGAACCCAAACACAAGGGTGCCGATACTTTAACCTTCAGTGGAAATATACTGAAGCATATGCTGAATTTATTTGTAAATTGTTCACTGGAGCTTTTCCTAGAGAAATGTGGTGTTCATGAAAATACAGTTTGTTGGGAAAATTGAATGAACATTTTCTCGTTCCATATTAATGACTAAAGAAAGAAAGTAAAAACAATGAAAACTTGAAAAGCATGCCAAACTTTATGTTTTTGTGAAAATACTGATCTGTTTCTACACATATTTACAGACAACAAAAATGCAATTTTTTTGTTACTGAATCTCAAATACGGTTCTACACCATGTATGTAGGCCACTGGTAGGATATACAGTGCTATTACTTTATACCCTATGCAGGGTGCAAACAAAGTGACTAAGAATGAGAACGGTGGATTTTACATGGATCATGGTTCAGAAATAGCAAATGAAACTAAATATATTCTGTGAATAAATCAGTGAAAGAATATAACACCTTAAATCAGATGAAATAAAAATTGTTCTTTTTCTCCTACGTCATGCAGAAAAGTGAAATTATAGTTAACCAGACAGTCACTACACTACTAAAGAGCAATGAGACGTACTGTCCAGTAGAAAAGCTGCTCAAGTCAGACACATTAACCAGGATGCTTCTGTTATCAATGAATTTGACCAACCAGTAATCAGTGCTGTTTCGAACCACACAAAAGCCACTCCACTTACATTGTACCTGAGCTCAAGAAGGGAAGCAAATTCTGCACAGCTACTTACGTACAGCATGGCAAACCTGTGATTGGAAATTGGAGCAAAACACGGGTAGTGGTTAAAGGTCCTATGTGTAAGAAATTGTAAAAAAAATGATTTAAAACATTCAAAAAATTAACTAAAATTAACAACAGAATGTGAAGAAATAACAGTTTTGCGGTTATGTCAAAGATGTCTATGTATTACATTGCAGAGATATCTACTGAAGTTAGCATGCTAACCAGCTAGCCCTGAGACAGGACGTACCGTCCATCTTGTAATACCACTTTGTGAGTCATAGTGAGTCAGTGTAGTGTTCAGACTGCCCTCAGTCCAAAATGAGAGGAGTAATCATGCCTCACTGGCGGCTACATATGTTAGCCTCTGAGCTCAGACTGCCAAAAACTAAAGAACAGAGAAGCAAATGGGTCGCTGCAATTCACAGGAATTACTGGAATTCAGGCACCGAAACATGGATTTGTGGTTACCATTTTGTGTGTGGGTATGTTGTATTTTTTAGAAGGTGAAGTGAAAGAAAAGGGAATCACAATTCCAAACACTAAACAACAGTGAAAGACTGGATTACAGCCTCCACTCACATACCTGGACACTGTAATCTCAGTTTTGGACTGAGTGCATACACTTTGTGTGAGTTTAAAAGTTATGGATCCCTAAAAGCTTATGAACAGTTTTTTAGTGGCTGTGTGGAAGATCTGCTAATTCACAAGCTGGCAACTGCGAGAGCACATTCTCATAAAGGTAAGGTGGCACTCCTCAATTATTAAACCAAACATATAGTTCAAAAACATGCAGCTGTGTGATTTTTTTGTTGAGTCATAGGCAGTGTGTTTATTCAGTTGCATTATTAATAAAAAAGGTTACATATCTGCGGTGTTGCGAGCTGTAGCGGTCTCAGGCACTACTGATACGCGTGTTGCTGTGGCTGTCTTCCTCCTAAAAACTGAGCTAAGCGAGTTATAACATAAACTACAGGCTGACAGCACACATGAAGATTATATGATAGCAGTGTTCTCTTGACCAGCCCTAAGTTTCAGCAGTTTGGTCTCATTTTGCATTTTCTTTCCCTGCTGTTAGTTAGTAGTTGGCTTTTTTAAATAACCGATGACTCTAAAGTAGATTGACTAAAAATATCTTTGTTATATTCAGTGAGTGATAATTCTATGAAAGTGGTGGTGGTGCATTTGGGGGAAGGGGGAGGGCCTGTGCATTTCCTTATTTCTTTGGATAGGGGTGGACTCCCTAACATTCTGGTGATATACTGCCCCCTATTTGTTTAGAATGTGGAGTATAAATTCAACAGGTGGCCAATTCTTAGACATAACACCTTTAATGGTTAGTGATCCACGTAAATTGATGGAAAATCACTATCAGCAAAAGTGCTGTAAGTCTCCAAGCTGGAATTTTTTCATTCAGCTAGTTTTCTAATTCTAATACCTCACATATCTCTAGTTTTTTTTTTTATTCCAGTCTCTTCCAGTTCTCTAGTTGCCTATTTCTATTCTCTCCAAGTTCCTCTAGTTCTTGAAGTTCTAGTATCTCCTAGTAACCTAGTTCTCAAGTTACAACCTCTCTTAAGGCACAGCCCTGTTCTCTAATAGATGTGTCTTTTAATTCCTCAATCCTTCAGCCTGTGACCTGGAAACCGATCTAAGCCTGTCATCTTCAAGGAAGTATTAACTCTTTGAAGTCACTTAAAAGAAGCAAGAAACAAGGAGCTAGGAGTCTCCCAGACTAAGGATACACAAGTGGTTCCTACTCATAAGTCTTTCTTATACAATAAAAAGCACTAATACCAAAATAATAATATTAATTCAAATAATAATAATAATATTAATTAAATAAGGAAAGGGTACGAATAGAAACCTTGGATAAAAGTGTGCCAGACTTTTTTAAAAATGCATGTATAACGTTATAGTAGAATTTTTTATTGATTAAAATATCAACATTTACTCACTCACTTTCTATGCCACTTACCCATTATGGATCATGGAGAAGCTGGAGCCAGTCCCAGCCAACTTCAGGTGAGAGGTGGGGTACATCCTGGATGGGCCACCAATCCATCACAGGACCAACACAGAGAGACAGACAACCATTCACACTCACATACACACCTATGGGCAATTTAGAGTAGTCTAACTGCATGTCTTTGGACAGTGGGGGAAACTGGAGCACCCAGAGAAAACCCACGCAGACACAGGGAGAACATGCAAACTCCATACAGAAAGGCCCCCGCCAGCCGTGAGGTTCAAACCTGGAACCTTCTTGCTGTGAGGCAACAGTGAGAACCACTGCACTACCATACCACCCTAGCAACATTTAAAGTGGTGATATAAATGAAACACTAAATTGTGTATTTGTTATGCCATGTGAAACATTAATAAATGAAGCTGCTTCAGAATGATGCTGTAGTGAACAAGGCAGTAAAGGTTTGCCCTCAGTTTCTGCTTTACTCCCATCATCAGAGGGCAAAGCTAAGAAAGGAAATAAGGAGACACAATCAAAGAAATGAGAACCACCCTATTTCACTAGTTCTGTAGTCTTACTGTGCTTTCTCCTAGTTTCCAGTTCTATCCTGGTTCCTCTTGTTTCCAAGTTCTTGAATCTTCTACCTCCCCTAGTTCTCCAAGTTCTAGTCTCTCATAATCTCACTAGTTTTTTAGTTTACTTCTTCTGTTTTTCTGTAGCACACTGATGTGTCGTTCCTTCTGTTGGTTTCCAGCTCCATGTTGTTGTTTAGTGGTGAAGCCTACATGTGCAGTGATCATTTAGGTCAGTGGTTCTCAACCTTCTGAGGAGTCGTGACCCCTCAGAATAATAAGGTTGGTGTTTGCAACCTTCCCTACTGGATCCCTATAGTCGGATCCCATTTCATGGCAGGTTATGGTGAACAATCTGGTTTGCACTGGATGCAATTTTATGAAGTTCACCATTTTAACTGCGGTTTGGAGAACACCGCAGAGTTCTGGCCCAAGGTTCTTGCTAGCCAGGGCTTCTCCCTTGAATAACACAATGTGAAAATTTCACATGTGGAGCAACTTCCAAAACACAGGCTTTTAGTCCCTTTCTTGTCCCCTGCATAGCACCAGCTCCATCTGTACACACAGAGACACAGTTTTCCCAACTTAGTCCCTCCTCGCGCATTTCACCGTCCAGCTTGTTAAAAATGTCCCGACCTGTGCAAGTTTCCTCCAGTGGTGTGCAAAACAACATATCCTCATGCATTTTTCTGTCGTAGCTGTAGCTTACAAATATAAGCAGGTGTGCATCACCTGACACATCTATAGATTTGTCTATTTGCAGTGAAAATCTTTCACTTTTCTTTACTATGTCCATAAGCTGGTTTTTAATCTCGTTTGCCATGTCATGAATACGCTGCCACAGTGTGTCATTTGACAGTGAAATAGTCTCAGGTGTGATAGTTATTTTTTCACCATGCATAGCCCTCGTCATTGCTATGGCTGCTGGGCGAACGAGGCTCTCGTCAATAGTGTGGGGCTTTTTAGATTGAGCCACCAGATATGTCACTTCATATGAAGCTGCCAGGGCCATAGCGGTGACTGTAGCATACTCACTCACTACTGTCTTTTGACTCTGTAGTTTTCCCTCCTTGCGTCAAAAAAACGCTAAGTGTTTGTTGATGTGAGCGCTGTGTTTCGTTTCTAAATGTCTCTTAAGTTTGGCTGGTTTTAAACTTTCATGTGCAAGCAATTCTGAACAAATAACACACTGTGGATAATCCATGTTGTTTTTTACTATGCATGTAAAACCATATTGCAGGAAGTCTGGCTGATATTTCTGAATCTTGTTGGGAGGTCGGGGCTCTGTTGGAACCGTGTCGCCTTACGTTTCACAGTTGATGGTGCTGCTGTATTTTCAGGTGACCCATCTTGAGACACTTCCTTTTGTCTTTTGTCTTGAGGAATTCTGATAAGCCATCTATCCATATCATTAGTCGTTTGTGATAGCTAGTAGCTAGCAAAACCGGCTATAAGCATGTATTGTGCAGAGCGACAAAATGATTTTGTGTGTGTGTCCAATCAAAACTCAAGTGCAGGCACAGTTTGAATCTCACATTCTCAATAAAATTATATCCCTGGTACAGGCAGTAGAATGTAAAAAAAAGTTTCCAGTCTAAAATATGTTTTTTATTTTTTTCCACACAACCATCTAGCAACCCCTGGAAATTATCTTGCAACCCCCCACAGGGGTCACAACCCCCAGGCTGAGAACCACTGATTTAGGGTTCCGTTGGGGTCCAGTGATGCCCAGGGATTAGAGAAACAGCCAAGGGAGCTGTGATTTTTTTTTTGAATGTTGTTACAGTGGTGGAAATCACGACCCACCGTTACCAAATTTATTAGTTATTATTGAGTTGTTATAGTTATTGGATTGTTTGACAGGTCACTCGAATTGAACAGGTTAGAGAATAAAAAAACCCTCTCTGGCTCCAATAAAAAACCAAAATACATTGCTTATAATTTTAGTAGTTGTATTATGCTCATAAAATAAATTTGTAATGAGGGTCCTTGAAATTTATATACATTTCCCCTTCATTTTTATTTTACTGCATTTTTAATAGCAAATGACTACTATAACACGAATAAATAATAAACTTTCAACAATGTTCGTGAGGCTCTTTCTTAGAGAGAGAGAGACAGAGAGAGAGAGAGAAATGGAGATGGCGCTATTTCTCCGTTGTTCAAACACGGGAATCGGCTCCCAACGTTCACCCCAAATAGTTGATTCAAAGAACCGACTTAAAGAGCCAATTCTTTCGTGCGCACTATGTTCACGACCATTTTACCTCAGAGAAGATTCCGCACGAGTGGCTGTGGTAAGAAATTTATAAAAAAACTCGTTGTCATTATAATATTTTCAGTCTGTCGTTATCTGAAGTAAAAGCGAGGTTAATTATTTACGTTTAGATGAGGAAACGAATTGGTTTATACTTTAACAGTTAACTCTTACTTAGTTTTCCAGTTACATAGCGAGTCAGTCATTATGTCAGGTTAGCAAGTTAGCCACGGCCGAAGCAGCTCAGTCAATAAACCTAAAGGTCTGTCACTATCAACAAATCAACAAAGTCCTACAAACACACACCGATTCACACAGTGCATATTTCAGTCAATTAAGTACATTTTAATAGGTTACTGTAATTAAAAAAAGTATTAGCAGCCCCGTATTGAACTATATTAGCTAATATTAGCATGATTATGACTACCCCATGCTGTATTGATGATGTATGAGACTTATTTTCAGATCTTTATAGATGATAAATTTGGAGTTACTTGGTTCAGGCTTTAACTATTTTAATTTCAAAGAATAGTATCTCTTGTGTATTTAAAAAGTAAATTGTTTGTCTTTGATGTTAGTCATTTAATTACTTTTACTAATATATATGTATATATATATATATATATATATATATATAGAGAGAGAGAGAGAGAGAGAGAG
>JAOTRR010000034.1:918504-929344 GCA_028570945.1 Gogo arcuatus
TGTGTGTGTGTGTGTGTGTGTGTGTGTGTGTGTGTGTGTGTGTGTGTGTAAGTGTAACATGACTGATGGCATGGACTAATGTTTATTTTTCATCATGGTAGCAAGAAATGAAACAAAATATAATAATTAATTAACTTAATCATGTATTCATAATTAAACAAGCACAAAGAATTAATTAATTGATTGATTGATTAAATAATACAAATTCAGCCATTTTTATATTGTCAGGGATTTTTTTTAAATCCTGCACATTAACACTCAGCTGTCTTTAGACAGGATAGAATTTATGTAAATGTATGTAAATGTATGTCAATTTGATGTAAATGATCTATATTGTGCACTTTTTTTAAACCTACTCTTCAGTTTTTGAAATGAGTCCAACATTTTATTTTAACTCTTTTTTTTGTTTTGTTTTGTTTTGGTTTTTTTCCCCTAGCCAAAGCTGATCACATTTTGGTCTTTTCATTTATTGTTGAATTTTTATAATTTTTGTATGTTTCATTTTGAAAGTTTCAGTATAGGATGTAAACCAACAGAGGGCGCTATAGAGGTGTCTTTTTGTTTTCTACCAAGAACATCTTACGTATATAATATATGACTCTCAAACTCGCTCCCTTACGATGGTCCCATCCCAAATCACAGCTTGCACACTCTATAAAAGCCCCAGTGTTTAATAAACTCAGTAGATCAGTAACCTGTTACGTGTTACCTCATATTACCTACGACCTTGTCCCAAATTAGTTTAAAATGAGTCTGGCATTTTAGAGTTTTTCTTTAAGTCACAGTCATGAAAACTTTTGTTCATGTGTTTAGGCTGTTTAGGTGTTTGTTTTAAATGTAATTCTTTATATAGCCAACAGAGGGCGGTACAAACTTTGGCATTGATTTTCCCCCCCCAATTTTTAATACCTTTTTTAACAATAGTAAAAAAAAAAAAAGATTTTTTTTTGTTTTCTGCAGAGAAGTAAAATAAAAATATAACATCATTAACATTATTAATATAATGCAACTGTTATGTAGATATTTTGACAAAAATAAAGAGTGTCATTGGCGATAGTAACTGGCTAGCTAACTTAGCTAACAATTCTTTAAGTAACACTAGAACATAACTAGAGCACATGCTAATGTAGGTGGCCTTAAAATAACGTAAATAAACAGTATACAGATGCTTACACACATCCACACTATTTCTGTTGTGTAGATCTACGCTAATGTCACTGTGTAGCCTGTATAATGACTTATAGAGCAACGGTCTAGATCTGTAATATATACATGGTTTAAACGTGTATTCATTAAAAATAAAATGGTGGTAATGTAAAGTGTTTAGCAGGGTTTATGAGAGATTGGTCCATGCTGCCGTCATTTCACGACTCATTATTCTCATCAACCGTTTTTTCTTCAAAATAATTGTGTAAGTTAGTGTGGGATTGGGGCTCTATTGTGAATGAGGTGGACTTGTGAAGTAATGACATCATCAGTGACATATTCCTCCCTTTAAGATCTCCATCCTCATGCCCATGTGTACATAATCTTCTGCTGCTCCTGTTGGTGGTTTGGGGTTGTTGTTTTTTTTTGTTTGTTTGTTTTTTAACTGCAGTAGTTATTGATTTCTGCATTTCCTGTATTTCATCATCTGTGTGTGTGTGTGTGTGTGTGTGTGTGTGTGTGTGTGTGATTACCATCATGTGTTGTCCATGTGTCCTGTTACCATGACAACCTGTGGCTGTGCAGAAGGTAAACGCAGCATGTTCTTCTTTCTTTTCATTCCTCGATCATCTCACCCCATCTCCTCCAGTTTAACCCTCACTTTAAGTTCCTCCTCACTGCACGTTCACCAGAGCTGCTAATAACAGGGTGCATGCACATGGAGTGTGTGTGTGTGGGTGTGTGTGTGGGTGTGGGTGGGTGTGGGGGAACTTGGCAACAGAGATAATAGCCTTCTGAGTCAGAATCCTGTCTGTGTGTCAGGTGAGGGGTGTGTATACTTGAGTAAGACAGTGAGGCGAGGTAGTGCTGCCTCAGCATGTTGAAGTTGCTGGAGAAATTTCTCGCCTGCATTGATTCAAGTGCAGATCTATAAAACTGCAGTGCTGATGGGATCTGATCTAACCAGACCTACCTCAAACACTGCCTCAAATATGACCTCACACTGCTGTTATACCGCCTCACACACTGCCTCAAACTTTACCTCACACTCCCCCTAAACTACCTCAAACTTTACCTCACACTCCTCCCTAAACTACCTCAAACTTTACCTCACACTCCCCGTAAACTACCTCATACTTTACCTCACACTCCCCCCTAAACTACCTCAAACTTTACCTCACACTCCCCCTAAACTACCTCAAACTTTACCTCACACTCCCCCCTAAACTACCTCAAACTTTACCTCACACTGCCCTTACAATACCTCATGCACTGCCTCAAACATTACATCAGACTGTCCCTAAAGTACCTCAAACATTATATTTCACTTCCTTTACATTGCCTCACACACTGCCTTAAACTTTACCTTAGACTGCCCTTAAACTTCCTCACACTTTACCTCACACTGCCCTTATAATGCCTCCCACACATCCTCAAACATTACCTCAGACTTTACCTCAAACTCCCCCTAAACTACCTCAATCATTACATCACATTACATCATTATTCATATATTATACTCATTCATCCTCTTATACTTCCTCGTCATCATCATGCTTTCTCAATACTCTTTTCTTGCATGTCCACAGTCTATCATACTCTCGTATACTCCCTCATACACTCTTATATTCTCTCTCACACCTCCTCATATACTTTTTACTCCTCCATCTTTCCTCATATATTCTCTTACTTCCTCACGCTCCCTCATACTCACGTGTTACAAAAAACAAGATGTAAATGAACACTTTTCAGAGAAATAGAGCTATGTTTATGAGTAAATATTTGGGAAGTGTGAGGTCTTTATCCTCTGGCTTCATTAGAAACACTGGGGTGTGTGTGTGTGTGTGTGTGTGTGTGTGTGAGATTTACAGTGGTGTGTGGTGGTGTTCTGGTTGGATATGTCCCCTGAGGTTTCGTCTCTCTGCTGGTGCATGGTGCTGAGCTTGTTATCTGATGATAAACGAGTCTTGAGGGACCTGCAGCTTTATTTCCTCCTTTACTGCCCACATTGCTGAAGCTTCACTGTTCACTAAATTACCTCTGAATCGTTAGAGCTTGTGTCTGAAATCTAAGTGCACTAGCAGGTTAACTCGTTATCAGAAGCTAGAGAAGGATGATACTCAGTTGGAATGTGTTCATTCGTGTCATCTCAGGAAAAAGTACGAGTATATATATGTATGTGTAGATTAGTTTATATTTGACAAAGTTTATTAGTGTTGAAATAAGCCTACTTCTGAGTAGTGCACTCAGACTTTTGGATGCGACTGTATTTACTGCAATACTGTAGAACTTTATAACATTATTCAGTGCTTATTCAGTGTCGGTGTGTTTAACAGTTTGACCTGCTGGTGGAGCTCTTCCAGGACGAGGACAAAGTGACGAGCCCT
The DNA here is from genome assembly GCA_028570945.1 of Gogo arcuatus. NCBI lineage: Eukaryota > Metazoa > Chordata > Actinopteri > Siluriformes > Anchariidae > Gogo > Gogo arcuatus. Next base: position 922,038 of record JAOTRR010000034.1, read on the forward strand.
ACAGGAAGTGGTCCTGCCCCCGGGGGGCGCACTCGCCTCAGCGTCAAACCGGACAAGGGCAAACCGGACCAGGCCAGCAAGGAGCACAAGAAGACCGTGGGCCTGCAGGTGGGCCACATAATAATAATAATAATAATAATAATAATAATAATAATAATAATAACAATAATAATAATAATAATATAATACGTATGATATATCTCAACATTCTTCTTCTTATTATTCTTATTATAATGTCTGAAATGAATGTAGTTTTATAAAGCACTATAAAGATGCACAATACAATTTTAATATACTTTTACACTTGTCATTAACTGTAATATTATAGAATGTCATCCTAAATAATTTCTCAATTTATTATAAGTATCAGTATTATTTATAATACAATATACTAATTCTTAATTACTAGAATTGAATGATTAATATAAATGCGAGTGATTTAACATTAATTAATGAGTTTTATTTCATCAGTTATTAAACACAAATGTTTTTTTATCAAAATATATTTATTATTTTGAATTATATTATATATAAAAGGAATTTTATACTAATAAATATGTCTGTCTTGGTCTTTAAGAGACAACAGTAATTACTGTTAGTAATAATAATGTTAATAATTAATGTCGTTGAATTAAATCATTAATCTTTACTCGCTCCTATTTCTGTTTCTGTTCAGTGAATTATCATCTATTCCCTTGTGTTTATACATTTTTAAAATGAGTTTTTCTATCAGTTTGTCTGTTAAACAGGACTGTGTTATACGTATTATTTGTTGTTCGCTGCAGTTCCGGAACTCTCTCCAGCTGCTGATGGAGACACTAAACGCCACGACGCCGCACTACGTCCGCTGCATCAAACCCAACGATCACAAATACGCCTTCACGTAAGGAGCTTCACACCTTCACAGGCAGACGTGTAGGGAATAGAATTCATGTTGGATGTGTTTTAATTTTCATAAAAATAAATTATTTAGCATCTCTAGGAAGATGTGTGTATTTTGTTTTAAAAGTTTAGTTTTTGCTGACTATTAGATTGTGTACTCTGGTCATTCTTTTTGTTTTTTTATTTATTTACTTACTTACCGATTCAAATTTTGTTTGTATTTATCTATTAATTATCCTCGATTGATTTGTAAGCCATTAAAAAGCAAAAGACTAATCTTCTTCCTAAATTAGTAAATGATTGTGATTAATGTTCATGATTTAATGATTGAGCACATTAATTATGGTTATTATTTTTAGACGTTATGATGAAGATTAATTTAAATAATTTCAGGTTCGACCCGAAACGGGCGGTGCAGCAGCTGAGGGCGTGTGGAGTCCTCGAGACGATCCGTATCTCCGCTGCAGGATTTCCATCCAGGTGAAAAGAAAAATCAGCAACTTTTATTTACTTATTTAGAGACAAACAGAAAATGAAGTAGATACAGATTGTGTGTGTGTGTGTGTGTGTGTCTGTGTCTGTGTCTGTGTCTGTGTGTGCGTGTGCATTTTTTTTCAGGTGGACCTATCAGGAGTTCTTCAGCCGTTATCGTGTGTTGATGAAACAGAAAGACGTCCTGGCTGATAAGAAAATGACCTGCAGGAATGTTCTGGAGAAACTGGTGCAGGTGAGAAACAGTTTGACTTCAGCTCAGTTTTCAGCTCGCTAACTAACTATACAGGAACTGTCCACTTACTGTACATCTGTCACATACTGCCTCATACTCTCAGATTCTCCTCCGCACTCACCCATACTCTCCGTATACCCCTCCATGCTCTCCGTATACCCACCCATACTCTCCGTATACCCCTCCATGCTCTCCGTATACCCCCCCATACTCTCCGTATACCCCCCCGTGCTCTCCGTATACCCCTCCGTGCTCTCTTGTACTTTCACATACTCTCTGTTCACACTCTCTCATACTCTGTGCTACTCCCCCATACTCTCTCATACTCTCTGATACTTCTCTATTCTCTTGTTTCTTCATACTCCGATATCCCTTTACTCTCTCATACTTCCTCATACTCTCTAATAGTCTCTGACACTCTCTTATACTCCCCCATAATTCCCCATACACTGATACTCTCTTATACTCCCCCATATGCTCTCATACTTCCTCATACTCTCAGAATTTCTTATATTTCTTCATACATTTTGATACTCTCATACTCAGTCATACTTCCTTCTACTTTGATACTCCCTCATACTCCATCTTACTTCCTCACTCCCTCGCTCCATACGCTCACTCTTAGTCTTGCTCGTATTCTTATTCTCTCTATTACACTCAGATTCTGCCTTGTACTCTCTGAAGCGCCCTCATATTTGCTGATACTCCATCATACTCTGATGCTCTCATACTTCCTTATACTTCTTCATACTTTCTAATACTCCCTCATACATCTTTATGCTCTGATACTCCCCTTGTACTTCCTCCTCCTCATACTCTTCCATACATTTTGAACTTTCACATCTCTACATCACCTTGTCAAGATAATCGTCACGTTTCCCCCTTCCAGGATCAGGATAAGTACCAGTTTGGGAAGACGAAGATCTTTTTCCGAGCAGGTCAGGTGGCGTATCTGGAAAAACTCCGGGCCGATAAACTGCGAGCTGCCTGCATCCGCATCCAGAAAACGATCCGCTGCTGGCTGGAGCGCAAGAAATACCTGCGCATGAAACAAGCCGCCATCGTCATCCAGAGATACGTCCGAGGATACCAGGCCCGATGGTGAGAAACGCGTACACTCTAGATGATCAGACAGATGGATAGAAGGAGAATAAGCTAAAAGTTCTAAATGTTCTTCTTGTCGTTTTCAGCCTGGCAATGTTTCTGCGCCGCACCCGAGCCGCCATCATCATCCAGAAGTACCAGCGCATGTACGTACAGAGAACCAGCTACAGGCGCAAACGCAACGCCGCCCTCGCCATGCAGTGTATCCTCCGAGCGTACATGGCCCGACAGCAGTACAAAGCGGTACACACACGTTCACCTGCTAACCTTAACCCTGTTCACACATGGTCACGTATACAAACTCTTTCACACACACATGAAGAACGGTTCAATCTAGAACCATTAGCGAGTTTGTTTCTCTGTTGCAGTAGAGCTCTTTTTAGGAACCATCCCAAAAAGAAACCACGAGGATATATTTAATTATTAGCAGTCTGTTTTAGTGGTCATCAAAAATGCTTAAAAAAAGTTGTTTTATTTTTGGTTATCAGATTATTAATTATTAAGCACTGTAATATTTAAGTTTAAATCCAAAGGCTATACATATGTACGTGTATATTTATACATTTATTATTTGGCTCATAATTTGCTATAGAGTTATATAAAGAGGACAAAGTGGTCAGAATTTGAAACTCAAAGTAACAAAACTTTGTTGTATGTATGTTAATGTTAATATTAATGTTACACACACATAGTTTCAATAAAACATACATTGATGATAACTAGCCTTGTAGTTTTTATTTATTTCATGAACTAATGTACAAATGGATTGCACATAACTAACGTAACAGGACAGACGTACATCTTTGTACGAAATCATTTAACAATTACTCAGGTATATCTGCACCAGCTAATTTCCTTATAAAATGGCACAAATTGTATCTCAGACTACTGTTTTTAATGAAATTAAGTGTTTCTAAGTTTTAAAAAAATACTATAAACAGGAGTAAACGCTAATGAATGAAAAAAGTCAATATTTGGTGCAACGATTCTTTGCTTTAAAATAACAACAAAAAAATAGTCTCAGGTACAGTTAGTGCAGTTTGATAAAGAAATGAGCTGTAAGTTTTACTGAGTGTCTTACAGAACCAGCCACGGTTCTCCTGGACACTTTGACTGTCACACTTGATTCTTATTTTTGCAGCAAAACCCAGCAGCCTTCGTTCTGTTTTATATCATAAGCTTAAAATAACCCTAATGTAACCTGTGGCGATGGATTAGGGTAAGTGTTCATGAGGTGGAAGGTCATGTGATCGGAGAGTGTGAGACGTTCTAGCACCCTCTGTCTGACAGACAACAGCAGCTGCTTTCCTGAGCGTCTCCTCTGCACTCGTCTCTCTGTAACGCTGTGATTTATTCAGATCAAAGTAGTTAAATATAGGAAAAACAGGAAGGAATAATGTGTAACCTGTGCAAGATGAAACGACAAAAGGTTTGAAGTCAAATTGACTGTTTTGTGTAATTTTGTGTTAAGACGTTATGCAAATTATTTATTGTGTGTGTGTGTGTGTGTGTGTGTGATGTCTGCGTGTCCAGCTGCTGCGTGAGCACAAAGCCATCATCATCCAGAACATGGTGCGCGGCTGGTTGGCGCGTCAGTGGTATAAACGCTCTCTGGACGCAGTGGTTTACCTGCAGTGCTGCGTGCGGCGCATGAGGGCCAAGCGCGAGCTCAAGAAGCTGAAGATCGAGGCGCGCTCTGTCGAGCACTACAAAAAACTCAACATTGGCATGGAGAACAAGATCATGCAGCTGCAGCGCAGAATTGACGAGCAGGTAGCACACACCCGAGAGTTTTCTCTGCTCGCAGTTTAAGAAGAGTACAGGAGGGTGTCATAATTTTACCAGCCGTGCAGTCAGGAATCACACAAACGCTTTTTAGGCAATTTTTTTAGCTTCCTTTAACAAACTTGCTGTCTAAAATCCCCACGTGGCCGACATTTCCGCTGTTGATCAAAGTGTTTAAACACGTCTGTGCTCTTACTTACTAAAGCAACCTTAATCCAGACTTAATTACAGACCGGTCTTAATCTAGACCTCATTCTCAATCAACCTCAATCCTGAATTTATTCTAAATCAACTTTTTAATTCAGGCTTAGTTGTAGACCAGTATTAACCTAGACTTAATTCTAAATCAAACTCTATTCAGAACTTTATATCAAACTTTTTAAGTTTGATTCTAAATCAAACTTAATCCAGACTTAATTCTAGACCAGTCTTAATCTAGACCTAATTCTAAATCAGCCTTAAGCCAGGCTTAATTCTAGATCAGTCTTAATCGAGACCTCATTCTCAATCAATCTCAATCCCAAATTTATTTTAAATCACTTTTTTAATTCGGGCTTAGCTCTAGACCAGTCTTAATTCTAGACTAGTCTTAATCCAGACCTAATTCTAAATCAAACTCTATTCAGAACTTATTCTAAATCAAACTTAATCCAGACATAATTCTAGACCAGTCTTAATCCAGACCTAATTCTAAATCAAACTCTATTCGGAACTTATTCTAAATCAAACTTAATCCAGACGTAATTCTAGGCCAGTCTTAATCTAGACCTAATTCTAAATCAACTTTAGGCCAGACTTAATTCTGGATCACTCTTAATCTAGACCTCATTCTCAATCAACCTCAATCCTGAATTTATTCTAAATCAAGTTTAATTCAGGCTTAATTCTAGACTAGTCTTAATTTAGACTTAATTCTAGACCAGCCTTAATCCTGACCTAATTCTAAATCAACCTCAATCCAGAACTTATTCTAAATCAACCTTAATCCTAGACCAGTCTTAATCTAGGTTTAATTCTAGATCAGCCTTAATTGACACCTAATTCATGTCTTAGTCCCAACCATTTACTAATTCGTTTAAAACTCAGACCTAACTGTAATCTAATCTTAATCCAGACAAAACTCTAAATCCAGCCTTAATCTGAACCTAATTTTAATTGAATCCAGATCTTTTTATTTATTCAGAATTGTGTCCACCTCTGCAGAACGCAGTTAGTTAGCATGTGGACGTGCTGATGTTCTGCGTGTTCCGTGCTGTAGAATAAGGAGAACCGGGTTCTTGGTGAGCGTCTAAGCGGTTTGGAGAGCGCCCACGCCACCGAGAGTGAGCGCCTGCGCAGGGAGCTGACTCGTTTACGCGGCGTGGAAAAGGAGGCGAGGAACAGCGCTAACCGAGTGACCACGCTGCAGGAGGAGCTGGAGAAACTGCGCAAAGATCTGCAGAACACACAGAAGGAGAAGAAGGCCATCGAGGACTGGGCGCAGACCTACCAGGATGAGATGGAGCAGGTGTGTGTGTGTGTGTGTGTGTGTGTGTGTGTGTGTCCCAGTTTACGTTGGGGTACATAGTAATACACAATCGTACATCTGTTTATTTACTTTGATGATTATTTATCTGTTATGTTTGTAAACATTATTGATAATATTTTATGTGTTTTTTGAATGTAGTGTGTAAACACTTCTTCATTTCCGTCGCCATGGTTTCGACTTTAATCTGATACTCTGAAGTTAATCTCCTCACACTGAGTGTAGTAGAGTATTTGTCATCATCATGGCTCTTGATTGTGTGTGTGTGTGTGTGTGTGTGTGTGTGTGTGTAGATTATCTCAGAGTTAAAGGAACAGAATGGTCTGCTGAAGAACGAGAAGGACGACCTGAACCGTTTGATCCAGGAGCAGAGCCAACAATGGACAGGTACTGAAACCATCCAACTGTCTGGTCCAGTCCTAACACCATACTAACCCCATCCTAATCCAGCCCTAATCCAGTCCTAATCTGGTTTTATCCCATCCTAATTGAGTCATAACTCCATACCAGTCTGTTTCTAACCCCATCCTAATTCAATTCTTACCTGACCCTAATTGAGTCTTTACATCGTCCTTATCCAGTCCTAACCTGGTCCTAATCCCATCCTAATCCAGTCCTAATTCCAACCCAATCCGGTCATAATCCAGTCCTAATCTGGTCCTTATCCCATCCTAACCCAGTCCTAACCCCATCTTAACCCAGTCCTAACCCCATCTTAACCCAGTCCTAACCCCATCTTAACCCAGTCCTTATCTGACCCTAATACAGTCTTTACATGGTCCTTACCCAGTCCTAACTTGGTCCTTGCCCAGTCCAATCCTAAAGCAGTCCTAATTCAGTCCTTATACAGTCTTAATCCAGTGCTTTCCCAGTCCTTAGCTGGTTCTAACACAGTATTTATCTAATTTAAATTCAGACTGAGTTCTAATCCATCCTTAATCCAGACCTAATCAGTCTTAATCCAGACCGCAGTTTAATCCAGATTTAATCTGGATCTAATTTGTATCCAACCCAGAGCATAATTAGAATCCAGTCAGTAACTCACTCCTTAACCGGTTTCCCTCTGACTGTAGTTGATTCCTTCATCCAGTCACAATTTCAATCCTTAACCCAATCTGATCTTGATTATACTTAAACTCTTATCAAATCCTAATCCAATTATTAATCCAGTCATAACTAATCCTCAACCCAGTGTTACCCGAGTCTTGATCTGGTCCTAGCCTGATCTTAACCCTGTGTGTGTGTGTGTGTGTGTGTGTGTGTGTGTGTGTGTGTGTGTGTGTG